>JAPMOB010116548.1:0-17983 GCA_029875015.1 Lepomis gibbosus | reverse complement strand
TTGAACATGATTTATTTTCATCACCAATTATCATAGTAGAACAGCTTTCTCAAGCAGTTTGTGATGTATTTTGGAAACAGAAGATGAGCCCCTGGTCTAATGCGCTACCTGGCTTGAAACCCTTTCGCACACATATTCTGAATGCCTTCGGCAGATTTCAAATAAGCCATTTTAATCTAGATTAATTTCAAGATTACAGTGAGATTAATGTAGATTTAAAAAAATAATTTATGCCCACCACTAGTTTTTACATCTTTGATGTATTACGTGTGATGCCTCTCTGCCAAGGAGGACCCTCTGGGAACAGACCCAATTGTTGACTTCTGTGAAAGACTGGAATGAATACAAATGTGATCACGAAGGCTTTGAACAAGAGGGGTTTCCTCTAATAGCTTGTGACAGAAAGATGGTAATACAACTGGGGATTTCATCGTGACATACTGTGTTTAGGATCACACTTGGTTCCATCTTAATCTGGTTTATGGGGGAAATGGAGCTGACACTACTGCCCAGCTCCACTGATGAGATATGAGTTAATCAAATTACAGGAGGCTCCAAATCAAATATAAGTTGCACTCATGTTTGACTTGAAGCAGCATGGATGATTAGTTTGTTTGATGTAGAAACCATATTCTAATTTAGGAATCATTAAGACCTGGAGTGCCAGAGCTACAGTATGATTGAGATGCTCTGGGATGTCTAACCATCAGCTGGGAGAGGACAAATTTGACTTCTGGAAAGGTAGGTATACCGTTTCCTGGAAAACATCCAGCACAGTATTCTCTCAGTGCATATTTCAGGAACACAATGCACATGCTCTTTCTTGCACAGATGAATGTTACAGATACACACACACATACTTGTGTGCAATTGTGCACATGGGCAAAAAAGAAAACCTGCGGACACAACAGAACGACAACACACACATAAATACACTCACACACACACCGACTGTCAGGACGGCTGGACTGAAAGAATCCACAGGTGTTTATCACGCTGTACTGTTCAAAAGACAGGACTTCATCTCAGTTCATTTTTAGGGAGAAAGCCATGCTTTCAATAAATTAATCAAAGCATTGCTTATTTGGTACACTCTCACAAGTACATTTTTTGGAGATATAGCACAAGAAAAACAGAATGGGCCTCAATGAGAGTGGATGTATACCTTTTGCTCCAGTTTACGATACAAATATGTTCCAAGCTAACAAACCTTTCTAAATTCTGTTCATATACTGATTGAGGTGCAACAGCACTCAAGGGGACAACACTCATCCATCACTGCAGAGCTGAACTGAAAACTTTTACGCTGACAGAGAAAGAGGAGACATTTGGGTTAATTACCGCCACTTGTCAATAAGATGAAGGTCTGTGAATGTGGAAGTTATTCAGTCTTAAAGCACTAGTCTGGAATTGGTCATGAAACAAGCTTTGTGAAGAAATAAATTAGAAGCAGCGGTACATTGTACGTAGAATAGCTGATTAAACCCAGCACAGCAGGAATTACTTATAAGTTAAGTATATGTTAGTATATGTTATTTATAAACTTAAATTCCATGTAAGGCTGCACGATTTGGAGAAAAATTCATATTGCGATTATTGTGGACAATATTGCGATTTGCGATTCAATTATAATGGAACAAATGGTACTATGAGTCTACTTGCTTAACTATGAAGGAATGAGTGAAAGAAATGTGCATTTCTCAAATTGAACAATGTTAAACCATATTTATAACAATAACTAGTAAAACAGATTTAAAACAGACCTAGGGGAGCAACGCTGCTCTACAGAGGAGGCAGCTAGAAGCAGCAAACATTGGCACACTGGCATAGGCTCAATGTACATATGTCTAACGCAGAGTCTCTATCCACAACCTGGAGGAGGAACTGTACATGAGTGTATTAAATAAAGAGTATAATATTTAGTTAGTTTACCTGTAGTTCATCACACACAACGCTCATAAAACATTTTTTTCATTGCAAGTAGGCTTATCTGTTTTTAGGGGCACATGCGAGAGCCCAGAGTGGGCAGGGAAAATGAGCTGACTGCAGCGCACACAGAGAAGAGAGTGTCTCACACACTTTTTCCGTTTTATTAAATCGCACACTTTTTGCGGTTATGTAATCACACATGATGACATTGTGATTGTGATTAGATTAATTGTGCAGCCCTAATTTCATGATGTATCGGCTTTTGGCTCGTACTTTTCCTCTTTTATTCCAAAGTCTAATTTTGCTGTTGAAGCAGCTAATAATAGCAGAGCAGAGCAAGGGTGCTGAGCTGTCGGTTAAAACTGGGCTACACTTTGTTGAAAGGTTTTGTAGAATATACTCTTTACTTTAATGGCATTTGCAGACTATATTTTCAACAACTAACTGGTACTGTGGGATTTCCTGGTCAGATTTCTTGGAAATTAGCTTAATAAAATGTATCTTTTAAACTGCTACAGGCAGGTTTACAAATGGGGTGCTACAGCCATGGCGGCTTGTCTACTTCCACCTAAAACTCAAGATCATCTACACATCCACCCCCGGGCTAAACTGGGTGCTACTCCTCATCTATACTGTAGTGAAAGATGCATGCCACCATATTTTTGGTCATGCAAACTAAAACTAATGATAAATTAAAGCTCAAACTGATGCAGTCTACTACAAGAGGTACCTGTAAATCCTACCTCTAACTAGAAGGCTGTTTTGAATTATACTGAGAGGTCTTTCTAACAGTTACCCTACCCTCATTGACGTGCCTGGGTGGCATCTGCTACCAATTTGCAAGTAAAGTCTGATTTAACCCACGTGTAAATACATCTCCTTACCCATCTCTGTAGTTTATGACTGTATCGATGATGGTGTTCATTTGCTTGGTGAGTTTGGGGGGGTTGGGGGAGAGTTTCTCAGCTGGTGGACGTCCACGTTTCTTCTTGGCCTTGGCGCCGCCGTCATCTCTGCTCGACGAGTCCTTGTCCTGACGTCTTTTGCGTTTGCGCTTTTTCAGCCGGATCTCCTCCTCCATCTCTTCCAGGTTCCCATCCTCAATAGCCTGGAGTTGAAAGGAGCCAGGGCAAAGACAGGGTTAATCCTCAGTCGCTTCAAGATGCCCACATATGATGTGGAATTGCAGGATCATCAATGTATAATTTTCACAAACCATCTCTGTCATCAGATTTAGAATTCCCTTGGCAACACAAGAACAAGTGATTTGACAGCAGTAAGTATTTTCACTAATTGCAGTATTTTTATCTCTGTAGACATGCTCACTAGCACACATTAAATGTCTTCAGCAGTGCTGCAGGTGTCTACACATTTTCCTTTTTTTAATTAGAGTGTCTGAACTACAGCTAATGCTTCCTTATTCCTCAGTCTCGATGTTTCTTTAGTCTCAGTCAATAAAATGGAGTTGCTGATTTTGGTCTTTGAATTGAAAGAAAGAAAAATTAACTATTTACTTGTGTGTAAAAAACCCGATTCACATTTTACAGTGTGAGCATAAACAAACAAAATACAAAAGAAATTTGTTACTTTGCTTCATACTAAATACATAAAACAGGTTGCAGGTAATTCCAGTCTTAAATATGTGAGCTTACATACGTCCTGTACGCCTTCTTAATGACTAAACAAGTGTGGCGCTCCACGTTTTATATCTTTAATAACCCAAATTGAGTTTGTGCAACTCAGTCAATATATTAAACAAGATTTCTATAATTAACCACACAGATTGACTTGTATACCCGCAGCCACTGTTTTTCGGTCAGCGTGTCACTGTAGTCCACGTCCCGACGACAGCGTGATCCTCGGCCGAATAGCTTCTCCTCCTCCTCCTCATATGTGAGCCGTTCCACCTCTGCGTCGTCTTTGATGATCCAAGATGGCAACTCGTCCTCTTCCATTAGACGAGGCTTGCGCTTTGGGTTCCTGGCGTGCTCCCGGCGTCGGTCCATGTCCATGCGCTACAGAGGAGAAAAGTAGGAAAATCCTATCAGCTCAAATAACAGATACGATCCTTGGTTCCAATATTTTATATCTAAGGCAGATTTTTAGTGTAATCGTGTGGTTAACAGCAGCTGTTGATATCACCACCGCATCACGAGATGGATTAATCGTACATGATCAGCCCATATTGTGCTTTAATTCTATTCCCCACAGTTCTGTGTTAACATTACAATATAACTGGAGTTACAAGCCAGCCTGTTGCACCAGCTGTGTGTAAGTTTAAACATGGCCTAGTTATAACATAAATGATTGCTAAGTTGTGATTTATCACTGAAAGAAAAGCAAGGAAGGAAACCAAGGAGAAATGTTCTAACATACCACTGAGTAACAACTAAATAATCACACAGGCTGCAGGGTAGGAGTCAATCCTACAATGTCACAGAATTATACTCACTAATGGTACAGATGCCCAACAGCATCATTTTCAGTAAATACATGTCATTTTACACCACAGTAATCCAGTAGAGACCTCATTTATTGATTTTCAATATTGATTTAGCTTACTACAATGACCTACAATGCCAAGTTGTTCGTGCCAGCCTGAAAGCTAATGTGCACGATAACCACAACAACGGAACTCTATCTTTGATTGCTGATTGGCCACTTGCCTTAGTTATGACTTTACGTCCAAACTAGTTAGGTACTGACCCAAGAAATTGTAGGGCAACATATTTTTATAGCTGATTTGGTTACAAAATAACTTTATGTTTGTTACTAAAAAGGAGTGACTAGTGAGTCAAGCTAACTATGCTATGCTCTAACCTCTTAATGCATAACTACAAATTCACTTTTAGATCCATCAACACTAAATGCAGAGGAGGAGGAAGCCCTTTTAGAAGTTACCAACTTGGTGGTAGTTATATCAACATGCTTATGAATAACTGATATCTTGCAAAAACACAAAACATGTGACAACACCACCTGAAAAAAGTTAAGCATGATTGTGAAGTGTTTTTAAATATAAGCATTACTCATGGGATTTTGAACTTCAGCTGGTGTTTAGCAAACTAACTAGTTGAGCCAAGAGGCCGAACAACTGTTTCAATCACAGATGTCAAAAACAGTTGTTTAGTGTAAAATAAGTGGCGGTACTGGGAATGACACGGTGACTATGAGTCCTGTATCCATGGCAATTGAGTCATTTGCAACGCAAGAAGAAGCACTTGGCTAGTGCCTGACAGTTGTTGCTAAGACTTAAAATGCCTGAACAAATAATAACCAGAATAATGGTCTTGACATAAAGGACAACCAACAATTATCTGAGGGGGGCGCAGCTGCCAGCCTCTCCTATTTGGCAAATTCATATTTTAAGAGTTTTACTCTGCAATTTAACCGTCAATTAGATCTCACAAAAAATGTGTGCTTTTCTTACCATGAAGAGCTCAAATTCATCTTCATTGCGAGCTATCATCTGGTTAAGGGTTTCGTCATCGGGCACCTCATCTTCTTCCTAGAGTTACATTTGAAAAAAACATCAAAACAAAATGATGACAGATTTTATCAAATACCAATTAAATAGCTGAGAATGCATTAAACACCATGTAATGTTATAAATGGGCCTTCTAAGTTTCTTAAATAAAAATGCCTGATGAACCACAAATACTGCATCTTAGTTCTGAGATGATTTTACTTCCAAGATAAATAAAGACTGTACCTCATTCTGCTCCTCATGCTCTAAAATGGCCTGGAGGAAGACACGGCGCTCGTGGCTCGAGGACTTCTGGTCGAACATGCCTGCCTGGATGACCTTCTGATCCACGTTGAGTTTGTATTTGGCAGCCGCCAAGATTTTCTCCTCCACACTGTTGACGGTGCAGAGACGAAGCACACGCACCTCATTCTGCTGACCGATGCGGTGAGCCCGGTCCTGAGCCTGAAGGTCCTGGAAGCAGCAGGTGAAAGAGAAACATGACATCATTTCAGTTGCCTGAGCCAGAGTAACCATCTGTTGTGGATAAATAAGTAAGAGCCACACCTGTTTTAAAGGTGGCTATTAGGGCCTTATTGTTAAACATAATATTTTCTCTATGGTACAGAGTTTTGTGTTTGCTTAGATTTAATTACTGCCAGTGAGAGCACTGGCACATACTGTCAAATGTGTTGTGACAACTCACATCATCTGTTAACACATGCAGGTACATTCTACATCCAGACCGCAATCCACTAGAGAACCTCTGACACATTATGCATCGGTTTATTCGACGCCCCCCAGTAGCGCCACAGACTTCCCAGGAGCTCACTGATGACCTGATTGTTGATCCAGGTCTGGGAGGAGATCCCCCAGGACACCATCAGCTTTTTCATCAGGAGCATGCCCAGACGTTCTATTGAGTGCATACAGGCACATGGGGGTCATAGACACTATGGAGTCACATGAGCTGCAGTGATGAAAATCACGTGTCAAGCCCTCAGTCAGTCGGTGATTTTGTTTCCTTTGACTGCTGTTAAGTCATTTAGTTCTCAACAAATTATACAGTGTACAGTAAGCAGTGTATCTGCTAAAATGTTGCAATGGGCAATGTAGAGTTTAATTTAGATTTTGTTTTATTGCTTTGTTTTATTGCTTTGCGTTGCACAGGTGTGGTTAGACTGTATTTGGTTTCTGGAAAAATTAAAGATGGGGACAAAAACTGAAGAGGTACCACACAAAATGAGTAAATCACTCATTTTCTAGACTTCACAGCAAGCAGCCAGTCTGTTTGTGCTATCTCTGCCAATTCAATTCAATATTCTTAACGGCCTCACGGTGCTAAGCAAAAACTAAAATTGATCGGCCACAGGCCACAAGGACACAAACAGCTTGATGTCATCAGCTCAACAAAAAGATTATTGACTGAATAACTCAATAGAAAGTAAGTGTGGAAGATATTTGGGAGGAAAAACACGTTTAAACTTTTAGACTAGATTATTTCTGTAAACAGAAAAAAGAATAACTGGCTGCTTCAATTGTAAAATAAATTTCTCCATTGGACTGGAGCAATTTCAAGTCAGGAAATAATAACAGGTGTTCTATTGCTGCTCATGTTGTGTTGTGGTGCTGAGCAGAGAGCTCTGTAAAAGTAACTTTATAATTCATCATTTAATTTGTGTTTCTCTTTCGTGTGCCGTTTGACTTGACATTAGCGTCACAGCATTCATGTGGCCGCAAAAACAGTGCAGCAGTGGTTGGTCTGCAGTAAAAAGTGACGCAACTCTTCAGTAAATATGTCTTTAAATCGGCTTATCTCAAGTGTGTTTCACTTCATCAGTAGTATCTAACAAGGACTGCCAACACTACAAACATCATACCGAACATGTTCTATAATCATGCATTCAGACTGTGAACATATGCTGTTATGATAACATAATCTGCTGAAGAATGTACCTGGTGTGGGTTCCAGTCACTGTCAAAGATGACGACAGTATCGGCAGCCTGCAGGTTAAGGCCAAGGCCACCGGCTCTGGTGCTGAGCAGGAAGATGAAGTACTGAGATCCTTCCTCATTAAATTTCTTCAGCAGTAAAGCTCGGTCCTCAGACTTGGTGGTTCCTGAAATAGCAAACGTGATCATTTTTAAAAATGCAGAGCCTGTGAAGTTAACTCTGGAAAGTCTGCTTGAACTTCTTCTTGTTCTTCTGCTCGAAAGCGTATTGTTTGCAGGAAAGTAAAAATGTCACCTGTGTACTGTGCCTCATCCCTGACCAATTAAACTGTTTCAGAGATGTCTGAAAAGAGCATGTAGTGGCTGTAATTGAGCAGGGTTCAAAATGTGACAAAACTATTCTGACCATTCCATGTCTGATTAAAATATGCTAAGGAGATTCACAGTGCACAGCTGCATCAGTCTCTTACTTTAATATATTCTCAAAGTGCTATGTGGATAGTATAAAAGATGATTAACAAAATGATACTTTTTGATTTGATGATTCTTCCTTTGGTTGTAGACCAACATACTAAATTATGTGAAAGAATTGATTAAAGATTTTCACCTCAAAGTAGAAAAACTAAAACTTGTTTGTGTGACTTTCACTTGGCATTTTATAAGCTTCTATGAAAATCCTGAATTACCATCCAAAAAGCACATAACACACTAAACTGTGAGTTACTGCACTTCGGCGTGAGGCTGAACCTTTGGTACAGGTCCAGTTTGCTCAAAATATACATACAGGAATGAATTTTTTTTTCCAGTTGGCCACACTTTGTAGCTCTTCTTGTTTGTCATGTTTGCTATGTGCTGCTAACTGTTTTCACTGCTGTGGAAAACACATCTGCCTCATCAGTCACTCACACACAGCCGTCAAGGTACAATGCAGCAAGAGACATGTAATCTTTTAAATACACCAAATACACAAAGCGATTACAAGAGATTATGTCCATGTGTCTTGTTGCAGGGACTAGTTGGAAGAAAGTAGCATTTCTTTGTATAGTATTATATTTTCAGCTTGATACACAAAATGCAGTGTGTGTAGATGCATTACAGTAATCCTACTTTGGGTTTTACACACCACATTGACACTGTAAGGTTTGATAAGGCTGCCATGGCAGCTTTAAATTTCCTCTTCTAACATGGAGGCAATAATATACAATAAGGTGTCCTGATTTGCACAATAATGGATAGCGAACAGAGTGGCATTTCCTTCGCTAAATAGGAATTATTTTCTCTATCACATCATTATTAGGGGTTTTCCAGATCAAGTTTTTTTTAACCTGAACCAGATGTCAGTCATTTAACACTGGGTATTTGCAGATTCTGAGTCAGACAATTACCTAAATGTTGTTTAAATATGAATCTGACCGGAGAAACAGAAAAAGCACTATTAAATCTGACATAATTTCTCATAATCCAATACTGGATGTCTTGGTTTAAAACTATTAAACTGATAGCTTAAATTATTGATATATAACTGACAGATTTATTGGGAGAATGCAACTCCTAAAACTGAAGGAACGTGATCTGCTAGAGAGAAGATCATATGGGATTAGTAAGTCTTATATGTATTCAAGTCTGAATCTGTATGTGCTACAGTGATGTATATCTGTTAATCTGTATCTATGCCCCTGATTTACAACTAGTATGACACCATGTGTAAGTCAACTTAGCATTTTTCAGTGGAAATATTGCAATATAATATAATAATATTTGTGAATCTCAACCAATTTGTGTGGATCCTTTTGAAACTGTTCCTCTGCACCGTTTGTGTCTCACAAGTTTAGAGAAGACCAAGCCGTTCCAGTGACTATTCTCCGTCATTGACTCCATCATTTGATTTTTTTCTATCATTACAATAACGGAAAAATCTGAAGGCCGTAAATTATGACAGAGTTTTTACAACACTGTCTGTCAAAATGATGGCCAACAAGAAATTCTAACACAACCTCTACATAACAGTAAATGATGGATGCCAACTATGTGGTCTAAAACGCCAACTGCTGTTGAACTAAACAGATTGTATAGTTATGTTACAGAGCGGATCCTTACGCCTCACAAATGATCTTTGATTGAGTACAGACTTGAGTGCTGGCTGTTGTAGAAGGCAACAGCCAGCAACAACATTTAAATGTGGCTGTAATCAAGTTACTCACAGAATTAACATTAGTTAGCCTTTTAAATGGTAAAAGTCACAGTCAGGCTAAAAATGGGAAGCTGCTAACTGAATGTTTTGGACACTTCTCTCTTACATGATAAATGTGTTAAACCGGGTGTCAGAACACACTCAGTCTCACAAGAGCACCCATGTAATTTTTCACAGACACACACACACACTAATTATCACTTGCATATGCAGAGAAATGCTCGCTCTGTATAGCCTAAGTGTCATTAAAGAGAGCACCACTAGAACACTAGCAGGCTGAGGTGAACAAAACTGAGTATAGTAAAGGAATGGTTAGATTTTTCTTTATATTACTTCACATTATTTCCCCTGTACATCTGATAATCACACAATGTTTCAAGATAAGTAGAGGTGTGAACTCACCATCGAGACGTAGATACTGAAAGTTGCGGTAGCTGAAATAGTCTTCCATGATTGTCATGAGTGAGGTCATTTGGCAGAATAACAGGACTCTGTGGTTAGTGGCATGTAGCTTCGGCAGGATGCGATCTAGGAGCTCAAACTTCCCAGAAGCTCGATACAGATCATGCCTGGGTGGAGGTAAAATGCAAAGCATGTAACATGAAGCATTATTATCCATATAGTGACTATTAAAGTCTTTGTGGCATCCAGTTTGACAGTGACAGACATTTAACTAAAATCAATCAATTATTCCACACATTCTTCTTCCTTGTCAAAACATGGTCCCTACATTACCCACAATGCAATTCTCCCACAGACATTTTACTTGTTCAGCTCATTACTTCTAATAAGTCCTTTTCATTCTTTTGAAAGCAGCTTTACAGATAACGCCCTCTGTGTCAACAAACGTTTGCACTATCAGTACTAATAAATGCTACAGTCTCCAAACTGGAAACCTCTCTGAAAGTCAGTGATAGGTGAATGGATGAGCGATTTACACTTTTTAATTACTATAAATGTTGATCACTTCTAAACAGTTTCATAGTTTCAGCATTTTTAGCAAGATCTCTTTTACAAAATGTCATTAACAAAATAGAAATGCTATTTACAAATCTACATACAACAACATTTGAAGGTTTGGCACAATAGCTTGTGTGTGTGTGGTTGTTCTGAGTGGATGCCAGAGTACGTGTGAGCACACACACTCCACAGGAGCAGAGTAGTACTGCATTACGCACTTCTTGGAGTCCTGTAACCAGCATATAGTGACAAAGAAATCCTGCTGCCTGGTGTAGCATTAGATGGGGAGCTTAAGTGCAAAATCCTTTTCATTCTCATTCGCCACAAAAAGATTTGAGGTACAGGTGTAACCATATATCATATTTTATTGATTTAATAAATGTAAGCCCTCGATTCAATCCACTGCACATTCTTTTGAATGATTCTGTGCCGTGGTGTCGACAGCTGTCCCATTTCCAGTAGTTTGTAAAGAAATGGTGCTCTTTTGTCATCTATATGTGGCTATATGGAAACCAAAAGACCAGTGGTTCATACCCAAATCTCAAGATTATTACAGTAAAGTGGAAATGGTTAAATAATATGTGACACGGCTATAACAAGAATTTTCCCAGTTTCGTTTGAGGTGATTTGCTGCTATGAATAATTGCTATCTGCTGCCAAGTGCCACTAAGTACTGCAGAGATGTAGCAATTATCTGACGCACTGGCTTTTCAGACGTGAACTTGAATGTGGTCTCCCATAAGGTGTTAAATTACTATACTGTTTCACTGAGCTTCAAAGTCAGTGAGTAATTGACAAGCACACAGTGTTGTAAATAAACAAAATCTGGGTGTCAATCAATTTGTTTGTGACTCTGTGCATTAGTGTGCTGGGAAAATCAGTTGAATCTTCTTTATTCCACAATCATAAGATACTAGAGAGGCTGTCACTTAAAAGCAATATATAAGATCTGACCATCAATACGGATCGTGAGCTTAAAACACTGGCCATATTTTATTTAAATCTTCCTATTTCGCATTTATAAGCAGTCGACATCATTAACACGCAGTCCTCCACACGCATACATACAGCTGTTAAAACAGAGTTGCGTGTGGAAAAATACAAAGAATTCTAAAATGTACTGCTGATGGAGGAAGTCAGCAGAGGAGACACATACAGGGAGAGAGAAACAGACAGAGGTGGGGTAAGCCAGTGTGTTTGCATTACGAGACCGGAGGTGTCGATACATGTGCGGAAAAAACAACTGAAAATAAGGGAGCAGATTCACTTAGTAAATACTAAAACAAGGTAGAAGTATAATTAAAATGGTGAAATAAGAAATAACCTACTAGAAATCAAAATACATCCCACTAACACCCTTCCTGCACACCGCCTCTGCCCCAGTTACACCATCATTCAGTGGGAAAAAATTTAGGCAGTGTTACCACATCATTTTATAACCAACATGTACAGACTACTGATCCAGCAGCAGGCTGGTTTTGCCAATCATGTACCAGCATGGGAAAAAAAATCAGAATTCTGTCACTTTCTTGGACACAAGATATTTTTTGTATAACTTACCCATTTATGATGCCGTTTGGATAACCCAAGTGCTCAGCAAAAGATTCCTAGAAGAGAGAACATTTACTGCTTTAAATAAAACTCAGACAAATTTGTCTGTCCAATCAAGTCTCTGAGCTACTTTTAAAGGTAGGAGCAGGTGTTTTGTTAAGGCATGCTGCTTATCAGTTTCTACTTAAATCAAATATGTACTAAAGTCTTCTCAAGCAGGGCTTGTTTTAAAGTTATATCCCTGCACGTACAAACAGTAAAAACAGTCATATTGTGGATTGTAATTCAATCTAAGAACATAAATAATGTGAGACACCATCACAGATGTTACCAGATGAACACAAAGTTTAACACAAGAGATTTGTTTTAAACAATATTCAGGTACAAATATTTTAATTGTAATGTCAGAAATTAAAACATGAATTCTATTTCATTGAAACTGTAACAAATATACAATTAAATAAAAATAATTACAGTAGGTAAATGACACAGACATACAAGTGGAAATCAGTGGCAAATCTTCTAGTGTCAGTATTCCCAACCCTTTAATAGCCAGTGTCAGTGATCTTGGGCTAGCAGTGCTCACCTCAATGTGCTGGAACATGTATGGATGGTTGCAAATCTTCTTCAGCTGCATGATGGTGTTCATCAGGGTCTTTGCTCCTCCTTTGCCCTGGAGAAAAGTATAGCATGGATAAAAAGAAATTAAATGACAGATAAAAACAATAATACCTGTCTTGATGTGAGCTTAAACCTGCAATATCTGATCTGACATATCACATTTTAATTTAATATGCCGAACTTGGCGAGGAACATGGCCAAGTTGCTTATTTGCACATCCAGCAGTTACGGAGCAACATTATCGTTCAGCTGAAGCAGTTAGAGTACAGTGGGGTTTTAGAGCTTTTTCATTTAAAACAGCTACTTCTTGTGGCCAATGATGCTGAAAGTGATGAGAGTGAACCAAAAAATCCATGTTGAGTAGAGCCAAGGGAAGCTACAGATTCAGGTGATAATTATGAGCGACGACTTTCACTGAACACTCAGTTTCATTACAAAGGCTTGTCAGGTAATGCAGGTTTAAACTTCACAGATATGTGTATTCCTATTTCCCTCACGTGCATCCTGCATGCCAAGGTGCTTTGGATAACAGAAAATTCCTGCGCACAAAACTAAACAGAGGCTAAAAGTCAAAGTGCAGCCTCAGAAGTAGAATAACATTTGCAATATACTCTTATCTTAAACACAACATCTTGTTTACCTCAGATTGTCAGCATGACACACACTGACAAAACAAAGCGCCGATGTACAGTGAAGCCACAGAGATCTTGGTATATTTACCTTCTTGTCTTTCTCTGAGCCGTCAGTGAGAAGGATACCTTTCTGCATGTGGCGGTACAAAACCTTCTGTATAGCAGACATGTCACATTTTATGACATACTCCACCTGAAGCAAATGACAATAAAGGCAATGCAATCAGTAAAACAGTGATGACCTAACCCTAACCCTTTTCAGTGGCAAGGCTGTCTGAGCTCACACCACTTTCTTGATCATAGTCACCTCATCCTTAAAACCATTAGGGAAAAAATAACAGTTAGCAAGAGAGAAAATACATTGAAGAAGGGAAGGATAGGGAAAGAAAGGCATATTATGTGCAGGTACCTTGTGCACAGTAACTGACATAATATACACAAAAAGATTAACAATCTCTAAAGCTGAGGTTTGTCTATGCAAGTCATTCATTTCATAAACTTTCTTAAAATTTGGGCACTGTACTCCAATAATGAGCTACCTTAGAAATTAAGAGTGTTGCATGTTTCCCAAAACAGTGGTCAAGTATGTGTTCATGCACGTACCATTAAAAGCTTCTTAATGTTTGTTGTTAGTGATGCAGTAGTATATGCTGAATACACTTTAAAGTAACTGTGCGTCTCTCCCACATTTCCTGTCACTCTTGAGCTGTCCTGTCATGAATAAAGACTAAAAAGTCCTAAAAATATCTAAAAAATAAAAATAAAAAAAGTCCCTAAATCTTTGTGTAATCTATAAGTGTGCAATATATTAAAATTGTTGGAAACTATATACGGAAATGTTTTATGCTTTCAGCTTGCTGCTCTTTATATTCATGTTACTATGTGAAAGTGAGTTTAAGAAAATAAACTCTGATTGATTTACTGGCTGATCGAGGCAGATGTTACTCTTAATTAAGCTCATGCAACCTAAAATATACACTGCTCAAAAAAATTCAGAGAAAACGTTATCATCGCAGTATAACATCATGTCTTCAGCGATATAAAATAAATCAATGTTGTTTTGAAGCAAATGAAAGTGACAACAGGTGACCTGGAGAGGCAACAGCAAGTCAGGTTCACACTGACCACATGTTACAGACGTGAAAGAGTCTGGAAAGGCTGTGGTGAACTTCATGCTGACTGCAACATCATTGAGTTTTACCGGTTTGGCTGCATGTCAGTGATGTTCTGGAGAGGCGTTTCTTTGGAGAGTTGCACAGACCTCCACCTGCTTTTAGGTGTTCCCTTAATTATTTTGAGCAGTGTATTATGCAAAGTGAACGAGGAGGATGATGTTGACAGGATCTGTCAGATCAATAGTTGAATAAAATTGTGTTTTAGTTTAGTTTAATTTCAAATAATTTTAAATTTTCAAATTTAAACAATGTCACTCATTTTAAATCAAATGTTACTTTACCAAGAACATTAGTGTGTTTATAATAAAAGTTTATAAACACTACAGAGGTCTGGTAAACTCACCCACTTTCTAACTCCACACCCCCAGTTTTTTTTTCAATTTCAAACTTACAGTCCTTCAGTCTTCTGTAAAAATACAAACAATAAACACTTAAATAAAACCTGTCCTTTTGATTCCCAGAGCTTCTCAAGATGCTCTAAGCGTCCTATGAGTGGGTAGGAGTCACTCATTAATCTAAGATCATTTCTAAGGGTGCCTTCATTTATATTGCTTTTAAGAAGCACCTCTTAAGCTTAAAAGGAGTTGTAAGATGGATCATGGATCATATTAGTGGGGAGATTCATCAACGTAATCAATTACGGAAATATGTCGATTTGCATAACAAGTGTCGGCACGTCGCAATGAAGTGCTGCATCAGGTTATAGCAGGGATTCTCTTGAAGAACAAGCTGCAGCTAAAAGAACTCACCTACGACCATCTAAAGTTTCAGAGTCAGACAGAAACCCAACTGCAAGTTGCTCTGTAATTAGTCAAACAACTTCTATGTAGCAACATGTGTAGCAGCACGAACACATGAAGAGAAAGCATCGCTTTGTGAAAATGGCAGCAAGATAGCACCGTGTTTCGATTTTTATCCCCACACATTGATGATATATGAGGATGATCACGAGGAACTAGTTTCTGTTGGTAGTAGTCACTTAAAATTTATTTTCTTTCTTCATCGTCTCCATGTTAAAATAAAATTACATAATAATAAATTATTAATGAGATCAGTTTTTGATATTTATTTAGATTAAATAAATTGTTTATTATTATAGATTAGATTAATTGACTAATCGTGAGGTGCAACTCATCCATTCAATTTAGGGCTGAAACGATTTATCGAGTTACTCTAATAATTCAATTACTAAAATGCATCAACACAAATTCTTTGCATTGATGCTTTGTTTAATCCATTTAACTATATAGCACACTGTTTGATCAAGTTAAGATGACGTGACTTGATGCCGCTGTTTGCAAAGTGGAGAAAGAGAGAGAAAGTAGGAGGGATGAAGAAGAGCCTGGCCCGAAGAAAACACAGAAAGTGTCCAAAGTATGGGATTAATTCAAGCTAAAAGAAAACAACAACTCTGTAATGTTACAGTCTGTCCACCATAAAACGAAACTAACGTAGCCTACCGCAAAAGCACAAAAGAAATGCTTCAGCATCTGATCAGAAAGAGCGGACCCCAAACAAAATAACAGTAACATCAACTTTAGTATTTAACTGAAATCATGATTGATGAGTTCAAGGCTAGCAAAAGTAAGCCGCAATGCTCAGCTGTAAATGTATGAACGTGCGTTTGTTGTTATTATTCTCCGCCTGGTTGGGCCGTGAGTGTATGTTGTAATGACACAGTCATGAGTTACACAGCTGATCCCGGTACCGAGGGGGCAACAAGCAAAAGTATTTCTTACACGATTATTACCTGAATCGATAAAATAATATGTAAATACTCAATTAATAAAATCACCGTTAGCTGATGAAATGATGCACTCCTCATAAATACTTTTATTTCCGTTTATTATATTCAATTAGATGTGTTACAAATAAGACTGCAGTTAAAGTCAGAAGTAAAGTTGATAACAGCCTTGTGAAATTAATTTATACCCAGGCCTGGGTTTGAACCTTATGAGGAAGGGATGCACATTATTTTCAGGCAGCTGCACAGCTCTGGCATAGCGGCCTCATCAGTGTTCTTAATTAATACTTACAGCTCCCTCCAGCATGTAGAAGGCTACAGCCCATAATAATTGCTGAAATAGTAAAGCAGTGGTAATTTCAAGGTTGTAAAAAGTCGAGAGAGCTCTAAATTAAGAAATAAAAACGTGCTTGTATTTGGGTCTCTCGTATCTGACCATGAAATATGAAAGACACCTGGCCCTGTGCTGTTATGAAAACACACTGCAGAAGGTATTAGCCACGCCATTGGGTGCCATATTATCCTTTATATAAAAAAATAATGTTTTAATAATAATTATTATGCACACCATTGTTTACTTGGAACATACTTATTTAATCAAAACAGTTTAGTCAGTAGAAATAGTAAAAAAGTAGAAATGTTTAGTTCAATCTTACCTTCTCTGGCAGCTGTGACTCCACCTCTTTCTTCAGTCTGCGGAGCAGGAAGGGGCGGAGCACCTTGTGCAAACGCCGAATAATCAAGATGGTCTCCTCCTCATTTAGGTCAACCTGAACATGTCAAAAATACAGTATATGTGGTAATACAGCACATGTTTTGCTCAGTTGATGGTAGTAATTTGCAAATAAGTGCAGCAATGCAGCAGCAAAGGCATAGAAAAAACCTGCAACCTGGTAAAAATGGACATAAACAAAGCACCACCACCATAAATTGCAAATGTTTCATGATGTTTGTCAAACATTATCGTAGAATAAAACCTATTGCGTGCACTTCCTTCATTGTTGTGCATGTGGTGTACTGTGACTTTTCTGCATGGATTTCCACAGTACGCCGAACAGAGGGAGTGTACTCTAGAGTGTAACACGAATCCTCCCCATCCGGTTGGTGTGAGCAGTCACATGTGTATAGGATGGCCAAAGGAGGGGAACCTCTGAAGACTTTACCCCGTTATAAAAGATGACAGCAATAAGGCAAATATGATATCCCATTTACGAGGGCACCACCTGTCATTCTTCACTAAATTTTAGGTAACACTATCATGAATTTAACATTTGAAACAAGCCAAGAGTTGGTGTGTTTAGCACTGGTGAAATAAATACTACTGGCTTGCTACAGAGGCAGAAAACATGGCTAATTAACTAGCTAACATTAGCTAATAATTAAATTGAGCCGGTATCACATCTATGCTTTTGTAGCCAATGTGGCTAGTGATTTTGCAAGGTTACTAGCCACACAGCATTTTCACTAGCCAAATTGTTGTTTTTGGGAAATTACGTTTTATACGATTAAAGTTGACAATGGTGTGCAAAATGAACTAATACTGTCATAGCTCTGATAAGGTTGTGTGTAAAGCTCTTTTTTTGAAAACATGTAGTATATTAAAATAAACACATTTAAATAGTAGCTTCTTATTACATATAATAAAACTGCTGCATAGGTGTAAAAGTTTAATTAATAAAAAATAAACTAGTGGTGGGCCGTTATCGGCGTTAACGGCTGCGTTAACGCGAGACTCTTATCGGGCGACAAAAAAAATATCGC
>JAPMOB010116529.1:0-13557 GCA_029875015.1 Lepomis gibbosus | reverse complement strand
GCTGTCAGAGAATATGCAATATGTTCCTGAGGAAATAAAGCTTTGAGGAAAAACACAATTTGCTGTTGTTTGGTATAGCATTATGTTAGTTTTTTTAATTACAATTAATCATTGATTGATCGTTAACGTGACCAATGATCGATCAAGTAAAATGTATGTAATTTGCAACCCTAGTGGCAATCCAATGGACTGGGTTTGGCGGTTGCCAGGAGAACGGTGCTTGCCTAACTGCATTGTGCCAAGTGTAAAGTTTGGTGGAGGGGGCTTATGGTGTGGGTTTGTTTTCAGGGGTTGGCCTTGACCCCGGCCCCTTAGTTCCAGTGAAAGGAACAGTTAATGCTTCAGGATACCAAGACATTTTGGACAATTTCATGCTCCCAACTTCGTGGAAACAGTTTGGGGATGGTCCCTTCCTGTTCCAACATGACTGCGTACCAGTGCACAAGGCAAAGTCCATAAAGACATGGATGAACAAGTTTGGTGTGGAGAACTTGACTGGCATTTACAGAATCCTGACCTCAACCTGATAGAACACCTTTGGGGTTAATTAGAACGGAGACTATGAGCCAGGCTCTCGTCCAACATCTGTACCTGACCTCACCAATGCGCTTCTAGAAGAATGGTCAAAAATTCCCATGAACACACTCCTAAACCTTGTACACAGCATTCCCAGAAGAGCTGAAGCTGTTATAGCTGCAAAGAGTGGGCCGCCTGGTTTTCAAATTGAAAGTACAGGTGTAAATACACCAAAGATCATATCCAAATAAATTCTGGATATAAGACACATTTTAATGCCAGGTGTAAATGGTCTTGAAAAAGATGAATACAGGTGCTGCACTTGTTTTTTTTGCACTAATGTTGCAACATATTGTAAACTAACCTGCTTCTTGGCTTTGCTGCAATATTGTATAACCTGTAAAGTAAAAAGACACAGCAGTTAATAGCTTTTAGTTAGGGAAATTTATTGCCATTATTATTAGTGGTGGCTCTATTATACAGCAGTTATCTAAAGCAGAACTGAACACATGCTTTTACAACAAAAGGAATGGTAGAATACATACCGTGTTGTTTAGATATGTGCACCTCAAAGTTACATTTCCGATAAATGATCTTTCTGCAAAATGGGCAGTGCCAGTGACTTCTACCTTGGATCCTGTCTTTGCACGTACATGGAACAACAAATTTTTCTGAAAAGAGAAAATTGTTTTAGCACAATTCCATGCTATGAAAATCAGCAAGCATACTTTAAAATTGCTCGACTAAGGTAATCGATTGTAATGAATAAAGTGTCATCACATTTTGATTTTGATGTTAATAAAACTTACCAGTTCCACCCTCAGCAAAATGAACAGCAAATAGATAATGCTTTCTTATTAAATGTGTCTCACTGGCTTGAACTGTCTTCAAGCAGTAGGGACAGTGTCCACTGGATGCTAACTTTAGAAAGTCTGTGCGTGAGGTGAAGACACACTGCAAGCCTGGAAAATAAATGAAGATCTAATTTAGTTACTTTACAAAATGGTATGGTATTTAATAGAATTACAAGAGTTATGAGACATTTCAACAAAAGCCTCGTAAAGAATGACTGGAAAAGGCTAATGGTGCTTACTGGTGACAGAAGCATTTTTGAAAAGCCCATTTTTGCAAATGAATAACATTTTGTTGAGCTTTACAGAGAAGCCAAATGAAGTGATTTTACTGAAGAGGAGACTTTATTAGACTTCAGCCATACCACTGGAATGACAGGGGGACTCATGGGCAGGACTTGAATCTGATGCACCTGGGTCAGCAGCAGCACGGGTAACCTGTTTTTTGGTGGCATTACCTGCTGCAGAGAAAAGAAAAGAATAAAACAGGGTGGAACAAAGGGCTGAATGTATAGAGAGAAATAAAATAAAACAATTATGTTATAGTTAAAACTAATTACAGGGAGCTAATTTACAGAGTGGCCAAAATATGTAGACATGGTCATGGCTTGTCAATTTGTTACTGACTGCTGCTGGCAGCTATCATTGTTGTGGTGTTTTGGGTACGATGCCAGTATGCGATGCTGGTTGCTGAGTTTGAGTTTACAAGCACTGCTTGAAGAAAAACAGGCCTTAAGCATTCAGGTTAATTCAAGTGTGGTATACATTCTTTCCTAGATATCAAGCATTTGAAAAGACATCTTTCAAATCAAATATTTTGAGGTGTTACTACTAACAATAGTTAGTAGTAACACCTCAAAATAGCCCAAAATCAAAGCAGCTAAATGGAATTCAGCCATCACTGATTCTATTGTTTGCAGCTGTGCTTTTCCTACTGTGATAGAACAAAATGTCCACTGGCGGCTGCCACTGACACAAACAGCGGCAGGTCAGTGGCAGCTGCCATGACGTGCCAGTGGCAGCCCAAGTGACTGCCACTATTTTTGTCGTGTATGAACTTCAATTCATCTTAATCCAAAACTCAGAGAAACGTTAGTACCTAGTATCAGCAGTATTGTGAGGAAGTAACGTTTGGGAGCAACTATTTAACTTAACAGCAATCTCACCTGCGTTTGAAAAAGCTAACCTTTAACTTAGCTAGCTGCATTTAGATAAATAAACTGAATGTAGTGCCACTTTGTTTAAACACTTTTAACGTTAACCAGATACGTAATGAACAGAGGTTATTACAGTAGCGGTGCTACTTCTTGCTTGCTAACAGAGGACAATGTTAAAAACATCCACCCAGAGTGCGTGTGTTTCGGATGAACCAACCTTCTGTCTGTCGTGGCGTCAACTTGGCTTTCAGGATGATGTCTAACAGAGAGCGGTGGCGGTCGTTTTCTTCCTTCAAACGGGAAACCTGCTCCTCGTAATCCGTTATGGTTTTTTCAATAGCACCTACTATTTCAGAGGCGGTAGCGTGTAACCGCTCAGAGACAAACACTTTTAGTTCTTCGATTTGACTCATCTTTCCACCATTTGTAAACTCAACTAAATAAAGCGTTGGAGGCGGGGATCCGAGCGCGCTACAGACTTCCGCCGTCAAACGGATAACTTCCGGTGGTTTAGCCCTCTGCTAATTTGAATGGCGATAAAATTTAATCGTGAGGCTTTTCTAGGATTTCTAAATTTTATCGAACCGAATGGATCCATTTCTGATAGTGAAAGGACTCTACAAAAGGAATCCGCCGTTTTAAAGCCTTCTTAAAGACTTCTTCCACAATGTATTATTATTATTATTATAAAAGCTGGTCTAAGATCTGAAACTGAAGGGTTTATTATTGCTTCTCAAGACTAGTGTATTAAGACCAACTATTATAAGAATTAGATTCTGAAACTCAATGTGCAGTACATGCAACAACCAACAAGAGACATTAGATTATCTATTCTCTGGCTGCCCAATACTGGCCAAAACAGAATACATGGCACAACAAAGCAGCAGCATACCTCCATTGGGCAATCTTTAAGGATTACAACATCAAATTAAAAGAAAACAAATACTATAACAAATATTATGTGCATGAGCCATCAACTGTAATAGAAAATAATTTATCTATTATAATCTGGGACATGCCAATTTAAACTGATAAATACTGATGTATGCCTCACCTAACGGACCTGTAAGGTCTTATTCGCCACCAGGTTCAGTCCTATTGTTCAGAGTAGTTCAGTTTCAGTTCTCTTTTTTTTAAGTAAAAAAAAAGAATATTTTCAGTTCTCTTTGTACATGTGTGATTTATTTAAACGGAAACGGTGGCAGCTTTTTATATACACAGTCTGTGATACTCACGCACACTGCACTTCACTGCCCTTTTCAAAGGCCCTTGTATAGTTCATCTGAGGTTATAGATTGCAACTACTAATTTTCTAATGCCTCGTGATATCAACATTCTATACATTTTACCTTGAATTTACGACTAAACTTACTGTAGTCAAACATATTTCCTAGACCATGTCCTTTGCTCCATCCATTCTTTAAAATAAAAGGACTTCTTTATCAGTATACATCTATTATACCAGATTGTGTATTATAAAGGAATAAGATCAGTTTCCAAATAGAGGACTTGTAGATAACTTGACTGGCAGTTTACAAATCTCAAAATCTTCATTTCTATACCTCCAAAATCCATAAAGATTTTAAAACAAAAGCTTTCGTACCGATTTATAAAACTCTGTAACCGCTTCAACTTCAAGGTACCATTCAATGCCAAAATAGCAACACCTTCTGGTGACGGCATTCAACATTTCATGCTTGTCTGTGTTTCTTGTCACACGAGATATGCAGGAAGAAGTATTGTCGATATTTACATAGAAACCCCTCCTCCTCTCCTCTTTTTCAGAAAGAGAAGGGGGAGTATTTGTGGGTTTATGTAATCACAAAACACAAATATTCCAGCAGTGAAATTTGCGTGAGTAATGTGCATGGGGAACGTGTTGATAAAGGGTGAATGTGAATTGCTATCAGTTCACAATTGTTCACATTCAAATAAAGCCCTAAGGATTTTGGGAAGAAAGGGATAACCTTCAAATCTTTTCGTATTTGTGCCAAATTCTTTAAGAAAAGGGAAATATCGTCCAACAATTATAACCTGTAGACTACCCATTACATTCAAATATTCCTGTGTATCCAAAATAAAATGATGTTCAACTCTTGCTTTAAAGAAATCTAAATAATAATAAACATCTTCTTCAATTCTATCTCCACAATAAATCTCCTGATCTGATATTGTTATGAATAGAGCGGCCTTTAAGGAAGCCACAAGATTCACTAATAATTTGTGTCATACCCTGTTTAATCTGTTGGCAATGACATTGGCAATGACATTAAGTAAAGTCATGGGTCTTATGCAGGTTCTCTGTATATCTTTTATTCTATCAAGATTTGGGGATGAGAGTTAATAACCTTTGATTCATTAGAGGCATTAAACCTTATTTGTAAAGCCCAAATGGCATAAAATAGCACTTCCTTTATCTTCTCTGGAGCCTTTCCTAATAAAATATTTGAAAATTTGACAGCATTATCCAGTTCCATTATTTCAATCTCAGTCAAACAGCTCTACAAAAATCCATATTAGTAATAGGTAGTAGAAATGACAAAGACACTACCTTGTAATGAGTTTTTTTGGAAGTTGTATTGGCCACTATGTCAAATTAGCTTCAAAGCTTGGTGCATTTCCTGGGAGTTTGATGGTAACCATAAATCCAGTCTGAAAGAAAACATTTCAGTTTCTTTCTTTCAAAGTAACAGCCATCTGATGAACATCAGTGGTCACTTTTTTATAATAGCGTAATTGTATCAAATTATGGGAAACTGGGGTAGGTGGTCTCCCATTGACACATTAAATTCATGCAGCATGTGAAAAAAAGAATAGATGAAAAAGAATTTACTAACATTTTCATATTTTTTATTTAAAATTTCCACTTTTGTAAGTATACAATTTTCTGTTTCATTAGAAAAAATCATGACATGATTAGAGGTTGACATAACGTTCTCAAAGATTTGTCAATACTTATACTTGTCAGTACTTATAAAAAAAAACTTAGAGGTTAAACATTGTCAACATAACCTACACTTCTCCAATGGACATGAACTTTTGCAGGGAATCTTGCTAAGCTGGTTACTGAAAGTGAAAGTTGACAACAGAATGCAGTATGGATAAGAGAAACAATCATTTGAGGTTGGAAGCACATTATTTACTCTTGAAGCTGTCATCTAGGTCAGATCCCAATACTGGCCTGTATGTGTTAATTAAACTGAGGCTATGATTTCAACGGAATAAAAAAAAAGGTATCACAGTGCACAAACTTTAACATGTCCTTAGTATGTTTTAGCACGATCCTGTGTTCCTGAGGGGATCTGAGAGTACCATTTTCTGCATGACATGGAGGTGGGGTCGCAGGTATATCCATATTGGCAGCAGTGCCGACCATCTGCACAACACTTGCCCTGAATCAGAACAAGTCTCAATGTTAGAAAAAAAGTACAGAGTTGACTGGTAATTATGCTGATCATTTAATTGATCTCTGCAGTAAACTCTCTATATTGCTTTGTCCAAGCACTTCTGCCAAAATGTTTTCCTTCAGATCAAAGCACCATTGTTCTGTGATGGTTTTTAATATTTTATGCACAATCCATACCAGTGGGAAGGGACAGCAGTTCCACTGGCCTGTGGGTCCTTTGCAACAAGTTCTCCCTTTTGAGCAGTAAAACTTGGAATCACAGCGAATGACTCCAGCCTCCTGATCACCGTCACTGGCTTCTGTTAGAGGTGTCATTGAGGTCTGCAAAAGGTAAACAAAAAAATGACCATTATACTCTGGCCATTATCTAAATATTGAATCATAAATATGTATTTATGTATTAGATAGGTGGTCCTTAATGTTTTTTTTTAATAATAGACATTCAAAATCCCTAAAAACCTGATTTTTAATGATAAGTATTTCTCTATAACATTTTAGCTAGAGTAGGCAACATTGTAGAATTTGCAAGAGACAGTACAGAAGTATCAATACAGAAGTATTGATTAAAGCTCGTTTACATTTAAAGGGAAATCCATTTGGTATTTTTTAAGAGTTTTATTTATTAAGAGTTGAAGAGTGACAAACTCAGCTAATCTGCTTTATCAGGACTTTGTGCTTTGATCAGATTTGATTGATAGTGGCCTGCCAACATAAGTAAATTAATAAAGAAGTTTATTTCTTGTTAACATTTTCATAATTGCTTCTATATTAATGTATCTAGTCTGCTATGTAGCAGAAGGGAGTTACAAACTCAATTTCCCTATATAACCTGTTGTGACAAAATAAATCCACCTACCTGCCTAAATAAACCCAGAACTGTCAACACATTTCGATTCAGAAGATGCTAAATCCTGATTGGTACACAGAAGGCTTTACATAACCTTTTTCCCAGGGAGACATGCTCATTTCAAATCAGTGAAACAAACAGGGCAAAAAAACGAAATGCAGGTAACTCTTATGTGAAACAACCACATTTTGTCATAACATTGTGTATTCATGTAGGAACCCACCGATTACAGTAAGAAACTAACAGAGAACATAGATTTTCAGGGCCTAACATGAATGTGTGTTTATTCAGATAACTAATTCCAGGATTTAAACACCACATATAGAGGCACATTTATTGTCATATGTCCTACCTCTTGCAAGCTGCTTTTGTCCTCTGAAGTTGAAATGAGCGAGGCAGGAACTGAAGACAGAGTTTGTTTCAGGGTGAAGGGATATCTCAGGCCTTGCCTCACACAGTGTGTGTAAGTGAGGTCACAGTCGAAGCCATATGGACAACAGTGGTAGCCATCCAGACAGCACCTGCCCTACTAGGCACACATTTTAAGTGACAATCAATAAAAATAGCACCAATACTCCTCAAGATTAAAACAGAATTTAATTTTGACTGCATAATAATGAAAGAAAAGTCTGTTTTAAACACATGGCAATTAAATGGCAAGTAATGGAGTGGCAATCGAGAGTATCTAGATCAACCCACTATAGAGTATGGGCAACAGAACCAGACGCCTCTTGGGTGTCTGCAGCAGGTAGTGCCATCGGGACAGGTGTAATAGTTGTCACAAAAGACAACTGAACTCTTTGTTTGGTCCGTCACATGGTTGATTTTGAGCTCCTGGAGAGGAGATTCAGGTAGAACAGGTGTGCTTGGTTTCTCCGCAGCTTTCTTCTTCACTATTGGTATGTTCATCCACGGCTGGTTTTCCTTCTTGCACATCTGGGTCTCCAGGTCACAACGAAACCCTGAAGGGCAGCAGTGGGCCAAGTCAGCGCAACACACGGCCTAAAGACGTGAAGACAGAAACACAGAGATTAAGGAGGAAATGTTGGCACCCAGTTTTCCTGACTAAAATGTTAAGTCAGGCTAACTACAGGTCAGGTGACTTTGTGTTGACACATTAGACTTACTTTTGGATATGGGCAGCAGCTATATCCACGCTTCGTCTCACAGCAGGTGTCGAAATCGGAGCATACATTCCCATCAGGACATGTGATAGAGCACGACGCAAACTCCCACACAATTACTCCCACCAACAACCACAGAGTTATTCTCAACATCTGCACAAGAGTAGTAAGAGAAATTTTGTTTACATGTTGCTTTCAGTTTCCTTTTATCTACAAAGATCTTCCCTTCACTCAAAACAACCTCACTGAACAGTAATAATTATAAACAGTAGTTGTCACTGTTTAAAAAAGCACTACACTGGCAACCACACTAAAGAAGGATCTGATAGAGTCACAGAATTTATTCTTACTTACATTCAGCGATTCAACAGCTTCCTGTCACTCACTTCCTCTGCGCTGAGCCACAGCTGCACACTGCTCTTTATATGGCAGGTTAGACCCTCCCACTGAACGAAATTTGGAAGCTCAACTGCAAATCACACCCGTGTCATGTGACTGTCGGATTAGGAAAGTAAGTGTTTCTGGAGCTAGTTCAACTCATCGACTACACGTGGGATAGTAAAAGGCAGTTTTGAGTAATCATTGTATGAGCAAACACACACTCTCCTCAAAGATAAAACATGAAAGACTTCACAAGCTCTCAATGTACTTTGATACCAGCACAATGTTTCAATCACAAGACCTGCCTGTAAAATACCATTCAAAAATAAATACACTACATGGAATGGTTTTTTCCTTTGAAATAAGTAGGCTGAATATTTTAAACTTTATTTTAACATGGCTTTTAATGCCACATTGAATGATAGAGCAAGATGAGCAAGATTTTAAGAAATGTACTGGTTTTACATGGGGTAATAGATCCAGGGGTGGAATGTAACTTTACTTAAGTACAGTTTAGAGGTAGGTTTCCATTTTCTGCTACTTTCTACTTCACTGCATTTTACAGGAAAACACTGATTTACTCCACTACATTTACTTGGCAGAAATCAAGATACTTTACAAGCAAGATTTTACAAGCAAACATAATCACCTCATCAGATAGGATACATTGATGTACAGGACTGTCTAATAGTATGTAAATGAGTTAAAATTGTCTCACTCTCAACCAGCAACATTACAATGTTGCTTACATGGTAGGTATATAAAACATAATAGGCAAGGAGCCATTGTGCTTATGACTTTGACAGTTTTAAATACATTTTAATAGTTCAGTAGTGTGTTTTGAATGCAAGAATTACATTTATTGTTGTATTGCACTGTTACTTTTACTTATGATCCAAGTACTTTTCCTTCCAATTAATGGATTTGTGTATGTTTCTTCCTTTTAACTAGTTAAGAGGGAAGGAAAAAACTATGGTATGTGTTATCATACAGGTATCGATTATCAACTGGTTTACCGCCATTAAACAAGGCAAACTTCTTGAGCATTTTAGTATTGTTTGATCCCGTAACCTAGCTTTGCTGCGTTTTAATGGCAGAATATATGGTGTGAATTTACGAAAACAAATTGCAATAGGTGAGGTGGTACTGTGGTTTACATCAATCCTACTGTTACTCTTACAGTATTGCTGTCCTCAGTTTTAAGGAAGCAAGATATTGCAGAACAATACTGTTACGGTTTGTAATTAAAGGTGTAATAAAACCACACATCTTGCAATAAAAAGTTGGAACTAAGTAACAGCACTAAAGGATAAAACAATACTTTATTGACTGAATTCCCATTGTTTATACATTTACACTGAGGTGTGACAATTTGTGAAACTGAACAATTATTTCTTGTATAAATGCTGACTGTGCAGAACGCATTTCTTATCGAAAGTTCAACTTCAATATGAGGCTGGCGAGACATCAGATCTACATGCATGACACAGGAACCAGCATAATAGCCTCATCGAGCAAAAAGAAATGCAAGACGCTGGGTTTGAAGCGGAGGACCAGCATACCGAAGGTGAAAGTTGGTGCCAGTCACACTGAAATCTCCAAGATGCAAAGGGGGAGATGTGGAATTCCTGTTGTTGATTGTAACTAAAAAAAAAAAACAATCTACAAAAAGCATGGTGATAAAAAACAACTTAAAATATGTACCAGTATTTGCCACGTAGAGGGATGGGTTCCTCCTTCAATTTCACTTCACTCACAGAACCTCAGCATTACATATCTGTAGGTCTCTTGGTGAAGCGTGATGACCCAAGCTGGATGGGAAATGTTTTTAGAAGTCAAAGGCAAACATAACACTAGTGAGCTGTCAGGAGGATGAGGGAACTGTAAGGCTACAGTTGTTAGTCGAGCTCCAAGTCTGACTGAGATGCCGTCTTCTTTTTCTTTTTTCTGCCGTGTTTCTTGTGCTTCTTTTTCCTCTTCTTCTTGGATTTGTCCTGTAAATGTAAAACATTGGTAGTTTGGCACTTTTATTTAAGTCATTGCTCATAAATTCTGCATTAGTTACACAGCTGGATAAACAACGTGCATTTTTTGGGGGGTGGGGGTCGAAGCTCTGCACCTAAGGTTTGGTGGTGAACTGGCAGAGGGCCGGTCGCTACGCAATCTCCTATACCTGTACGCTCCATCGCCCCACTCCCTCTCCGGTACAGGTTGTGTCACTAGTACGACCAACATTCTATGAATGGTTCATGAGTGTTCCCTCTTGCTGGAAGAATATTACGCATGGTCCATGTTCTACTAGGGGCTCCCCGCAGCTTTCTAAATTCTTCCCTCACGGACAAAAGAAAGGTCAGGTCGCAAACACAGCTGCAGCTGTTGTGTGAAGTGTAATTGTAGCAACGTGGCTACATATGATAATAATAACAACCTAATTAATAATAACTATAATTATTATTATTATAACACGACATACATGCCTGATACTTTCACTTTCAGCCCCACTATCTTCATTAAAAAAATAAATGTTCCCATAAAATGTCCAATTAAAGGTCTTATCATTATAGTACTGTACTCTAGCCTTGTTCTTCGCTTGACAAATGTTGGGCTGATGTTCACAACTTTGTTGTCAGCTTTGTAGAATTAAAGAGCATAAAAGAGAGATCTGTATATGTCCTCATAATAAGGACTTGTGTTGATCTGAGCATATATGGAGGTGTAACTTTATATTGTTATTGTGCATCACAGGTGATGTTACGCAGTAATCCAAATGTAATGTAACTAGAAGTGTAACTAGTTACTTTCAGCAGTGAGTAATCTAGTAAAGTAAGACATTACATTTAAAAAGTAACTAGTAATATGTAATCCATTACTTTTTTTAAAAAAAAACTACCCCAAAACTGGTCCCGACATATCTGTATAGGGGTATTGGGACTTGTATTATGAAGATGCACTTCATGCGCGAAAGATCATTAACATTGTAAAAATCTTACCTACTTACTAAATTCTTACATCCCTGATATTGGTCTTTGATGTAGTCATCAGATAAAAATCTTCCTCCCTAGCTGTACTTGATCAAACCAGAAACTTTTGTATGAACTGTTAACTGAAAAGTAAGTATGTCGACTGCTCACTGGGATTTTCTCCTTTTCCTCGCTACTTCTCTTTTTCTTCTTGGCTTCAGCCTAGGGAGAGAAAAATTGAAATGAGACTACGGAAAAAGGGGAAGTCTTCAGCTTACACTCAATTCTAAAAAGCCCAAAACAACCTAAAAACAATCTTGTTTCACAACTATGGAATCAAGCAACTGCAAAAGCACGTTGATTTACAAATAAATCAAAGTCATAAGGTCATGTGTTTATGGACCAAACTGTCCTCTAAACTTTTGAGCAAAAATGGTTAACGTGCCCTAATTATGAAAAGCTCCCGTGGCAACCTTTCTCCTTTTACCATTTTTTTACCTCAGTCAAGGTAGTTATTACACTAAACTTATGATTTTGTCATGTTTCCTGACCACATAATAACACTAAACAATATATTTTTGCAAAAGATCAGACAAAACTGATATAAACAAAATCTGATGAAATTTCTTTTCTATGAAAAAATAAACAGGCCCAAGTGATGACCGCTGACTGATAAAACAATTTTACAATCATCCTCATCATGCCTCGCTGCTGGATACTCTAGAGTTACACAACAGGGTCCAGAATGAATGGCAGGTAAAATGCATGACAGAGGGGCTTGATAGGAAAAACAGGATGACACCTGGACCAATTTCACTTAGCCATTAAGGTAAATCTAACACATTTCCCCTGATAAATATTTCTACCATCTTTGTCAGACTCATTGCTCTTATTCACTCAGGTTCACTCAGGTGTGCAGTCTGACTCGCACAACATTTAAAGCGACATTAGTTGAACTTGCAGTAGCTGGCAACATGAATGGGTCAAGCTGGGGTCACGACCTCCTCCTGGTGTAGGTTGAATGGAAGTGAAACACTGCCAGTCTTTGGTATAATGGAGTTTTTAATTAGAGACGGACACTATATTAAATTCTATTGTTGTTTCGATATCATTTACCAGACTACCCAAGAAGAGTGATAGACAGAAAAGCTTGCACATCTGGATGCGTGAAAGAGAGTGAGCGTTCGGGAAGAAGTGAGACTGAAAAACGGAGAAACACTTTATTATTTGGCAAATTTATAATGTAACTGTGTGTAAGTCTATAGCTTAGCAGTTAGGTGAATTGAATTACACTGCAGATGGGAATATCCTGTAACTGTGACAACCAGAGATTAATCAGTGACTGCAGTCTCAGATGAATGGGTCCAACTCGTGTTGAAAATGCCTTCAGTATATCCATATCATCTGGGTCTTGTGACAGAGCTATCACTGTGCTATTACCTGCTATTATTCTGGCCAGAAAGGGGGAATTTACCATTAATTCTGGGTTTTATTCTGGTTTGGTTACAGATCCTGACACACCAACTTGATATTTTGGATGGGAATCAATTTCACTATTCATCACAAAAGTCAACAGGGAGTGTGTAGGAGAGGAAACATTACTAAACACTATTTTTTTGATTTTTTTAAATGAGGATTGGGATGGGACGAGAGTGTTTTTGTAGGAGTGGAGTGGAAGAGGAGTGAAAACTGAAAATGTTGACTCATTCTGCTGCAATTGAGCACATCACAAACACTAAAGGCAATGGACAGCTGACTGCTGACATGCAAGTGCATTCTCGTCTTGTGTGTAGTCACAAGTCTGTATACTTGTGACAACATCACAGAATTAAAACTAAACCAACTAGCCAGTCATTTATACACTACTGCGATTGTGACTAAACAGTCTTAAAAGATGCCTACCATGAAACATGCCAAAAACTGTGTACTGTATACAGAAGTTAGCAGCAAGCATACTTGGTGATACTTAAAATAATTTTCTCCTCCCCAGATTTGAATTAAAAAGAGGAACAAAGAGGAGATAACATGGATTAATTATTGAAGGGATGGATTTTCTATTGACTGGTTTATACATTACATGTTACACTAGTGGCAAACTTGCAGTAGTTTCAGAGTTTGATTGTCCTATAAGCAATTCTTAAGAATGATACTTACTACCTCCTCCCCCTCAGAGTCCACAGACGACTCTGAAGATGTGTCTTTGTAACTTCGCTCGGCCTTCCTTTTTCTTTCCTTCTTTCTTCTGTCATCCTTACAGACACAAGATTTACATCACAATTATGAATGCTTTATAACAAATGGACTCAAAAGGTGTT
>JAPMOB010116518.1:0-14925 GCA_029875015.1 Lepomis gibbosus | reverse complement strand
GCTCTGAAACTCTTGCTCCAGTCCATGTTGCCAAGCTGGTCGGCAACATGTGCAGCTGAACCCAAGCTGTTTACCGGCTTATCGCTGACCCGCCCTACTCTGCTTCTGATTGGCTAGTAGTCCTTAACTAGGAACTGTGCATGTGTAACTCCCAACAAAGATATATATGTAGATGCATATTAAACCATGTAAACCTGGTCTGGTACAAACCCTAAATAAGATTTTGAACCTGAAAATGAGCATAACACCACCTCTTTAAATACTGTATGTATCTTTTAATTGCTTAATTTCATGCCGTGTTTGTGTTGCCTGTTCCACGTTCACCTTCTGATATTTGGTTTTTCAGGTATTTTCCAAATCACAGCATCTGTACGTTTGGCTCGAAGTCATCAGAACCACAAAGAGATGAGTTTGTGTTTCTGCTGGTGAGGTGAGGGATAAAACTGAACTCGCCTTACTGTTTTTTTCACATATCAGGGTGGTGCTGGAGGGTCGGGCTCCCAAACTAAGCCATGCGTGAGATAACGTTATCAACAGCATTTGCAAGAAACTCTCTGATTCCTTGGTTGGCTGATAATCAACCAATCAGACGCTCCTGATCCCTGCAGCTTAAATACAGCATGACTGTTTCCAGGACTACTGATAATAAATACACAGGAGTACTGGTCCAAGTCTGAGTGCCAGAGCCGGCCCGTGTTCTTGCAAAGTAGATCTGATTATCAGGCAGTCAGACGAACCAGCTCACGTTCGGTGCTGAAGGTTTTCATGATGAGACCCAGCGGAGAGAAACAACACTTGGTGCAGGTTGAGAGGGAAGGAATGGTTCCCCAAAACTGTCCTGTGAAGCAGCTTGTGTAGGCCGCAGCCGAGTGTCTTGTTCCTCCTGTTATGAGACCCTCATGTTACCGTGTCTGCAGGTAAAGCTGTAATCTGACTCTGTGCGTCAGATTACCAGCAGATACCAACAACAATGCAACACATACATACAGCCAGCAAACATAGAGTGTGTATGTACACTTTGGAAAAGTTTGATTTTGTGCTTTATTTTGTGTTTCAGTGTGCAGAAGATCTGATACCATCCATTAGCTCTAATGTGTTTGATTGACAGGAGGACGACTGTGAAATGAAAGTCCCCTTCCATTAGATATGGCGAGCTCAAGGGCACTTAACGTGTGAAAACAGCTTCCAAAAAACACATTTTTTAATTTTATAATAATTATACACCAGGCATAGTATTCTATTTACAGTCTGTTCATGTTCTATTCATCTCGTTCCTGTTAATAAACCAGAAGAGAGGCCGTCACAGTGCAACACAACAGAGCAATCTCTAAAAAAAGTTAGCAAGTGGACCTTTGAGTGTAAGTGTTTTGTTAATTTACGTAAGCTGGATATGAAGACTCATGCCAGCATAATCTACTCCTGCTGGTAGAAAAAACTGAGACAACTTTCTATTACACACCTGGTCCCAAAACACACACACACACACACACCTGGTCAGTTCCCAGCGCTGCATGCAAACAGTAAAGAAATGGCAGCTGCAGGATAAACTCAAACACACACCTCCACAGCAGCCATCCCATCCTCGCTCCTATGAATGAATGATGACAGCTACACACACACCTGCTCAGCTTCAGGTGTTGAATAATGTATCAGCCCGATCACATGGTGTCAGGTCTGAAAGATTAACGCTGCCTTCTCCTCTCGTCACCATTCCCTGCAGCTCTGCAGAAGACGTGGACTCCACAAAACGCCTCCCTCACTGCCTCAGGGAAACACACAACAAGTGAGTGTTTTACCTCTCTGCTCTGGGGTGCGTCTTTAAACTGCATGTTGGGTGTTTCTCTCAGCATTTTTATGTGTTCTCCACTTTCTTAAATGCAACCTGTTGATGGGGATCAGGGTTTGGTGTCAGTCCAGGCGCTGATCAGAGTGTGAAGCAGTCATTTCTGATAGCTAGAAGTCAGTTCAGGTCTGCAAACAGTTCAGTTTTAGCTTCCAAAGTCGTGCCTTTCCTCTGTGAAAGTAGATTCTCGGTCTTCATTAATGTTTCAGAGAGGGAGTCTCGCTCTAGTGAGTGAGGAGAACAGCTGATGGTATCCCATCATCACCCGCTGGCTCACATCATCAGGGTTGGACAGGTTCACCTGCCTGAAATTGGCCATTTATTTATTTTTTCAATAAGTTATTATTGATTGATTGCATTGTTTATTTATTAAACAATTTATCAACCGATTTTCTAAAAGATTGCGTCAAAGAATCAGTTCTCATGTGGTTTTAAGTCCTGCAGAAAGTTTTGGTTTTATGTTTTGAGATTTCTGCCTGAGGACATGTCCTGCCGATTAATACCCAGAGAAGATGTTCGCTTTTTACAATTACACGCAAATTACATGCAGTGAATTACTCATGTGTTCAGAGTTTATGTTCTTAAATTTTACTGTATTATGGCCAACAAAAATAAACATGTAGCATGGTGTTTGGGGCTTCGAAGCAGCATTTGAACCATCAAACAAGAAGATAAAAGTTTAAACAAAATATAATTTAAGTAACAGTTAAATTGCTGGTTTGGGGGTAGGGCTGCACTGGGTATTTCTAAAATCTTTAAAAAATGAAAAAGTCTCGTAACCTTGAATTGGTTTTGATTCTAATAGCTTTCCCAGTTCCCCATATTTCCCCTCAGTTCAATGACGACGTTTTAAAACTTGAATGTGAACTGTGTTGAGTTTCAAAATATCAACTGAGAGCTTGGACAGAGTTGCAATAAGCCCATCGGACATAGTAGGTATATTTATTTTGGTTATTTATAATGAAAATAAGGGTTTTGGGGATTTGAAACTGATCAAATTGAAGCTGAAAATATTCAATGATAGTAAATATTTTAATACAAATTAAATTTTGTAGATTTTGTAGCTACTTCTCTACTTTTACTTCTTAAATTTTAAGTCCATGGCTGTAATTAAATATGTTTTCTTTATGTTATTGATACTTTTACTGTGAACGATCTGACTACTTTTTCCACTTCTGCTTTTCACAGAGTCTTTGCCCTCCATTTGGATGTGTGGCGCTTAAAGAACAAACCAAACAAAGGCATCACTCTTGATGAGGGTGAAAGGATGATAGAGGGAGTGACAGAGAAAAAGTAGACGGAGTCACAAACACAAACACAGTAACAGTTATTTAACAGGTGCGGTGATGGCGGCGTGGCTGGGCCGCCTGTCTTTGGGCGACGCCTGGTACAACATGTATTCCCGCCTGCTGCGAACCAAACCTGTGGGCTCCATGGCTCAGAGCTCCGACGACCTCACCGAGCTCGGGGAGGGGTCTGCGGTCGGCCTCGCCAAGGTGCTGACCACCGTGGACCTGGTGTCGCTCGGGGTGGGCAGCTGCGTCGGCACGGGGATGTACGTGGTGTCAGGGCTGGTTGCCAAGGCGATGGCTGGGCCTGGGGTCATCCTGTCATTTATTATCGCAGCGATGGCGTCCATACTGTCAGGTGAGACAACCTGAGGTTTGCACAGCAGAACATCTTCCAACCAGAGTGGAGAGTAACTAAGTTTGCTTACTCCATAACTGTACCGAGCTTTGATGTACATTTCCAAAGGCCCAGAAGTCTGGCAAAAAGACAGTCAACAAATCCAATAAAAAGACCCTTTTGTTGATACTTTCTGACTTCCTACTGAATACGTAAATCTTAAAAAACAGCTCATAAATATATAGTTTAATTTTGTAAAAAGGGCTCAGTAATTTCCAAAAACAGCTGGTCACTGTAGTTCTTAGGAAACATTGCTCAAACAGGAGGAAATAGTCCATTTGTTGGGGACTATATTCAGCGGCGGAGGAATTAACATGTGGCGCTCTAGTGAGCATTTGGGGCACCAAGACAGTGAAGGTGGGACTGGGTCAGAATAAACTACAGTGTGTGTTCACGGTCATGACCCAGTGCAGCAGTGAGGCTCACTGATGGGTTTTAATAGTTAATGGACAACATTGGAGCTCTGCAGCTCAGAGGAAGATTTATTCTTGTTTGCAGACACATTCATTGTTAGTTTTTGTCCATAAAACAACACATATTGCCCTATGCTTGAAGATGCTGTTGAGAAACGAGGTCCTGATACGTTAGTGTGTCGGTTGCAAACTAAAAGCCAACATCCCACATTTAATTCCTGCAACTAATAAGACTTTAATTTATGCAGTGACAGCAGAAGTTGTGCTACATGAAGAGCTGTTTGGGAGCCATAAGATCCAGCTCCCTACCAAGAGCCAGTACTTCCAATCACTACTTTACTCGAAACATAAGAGTGTACTGTTCAGGTGTCCACATAGTTTTGGCCGTGAACTTTACTACTGTGGTATTGATACTTGAACTTAAGTTAAGGATTTGAATTATTTTTCCTTTACTTAAGTATGCGTACTTAACTGTAAAGTGTACTTCGCTTGATGTTCTTCAACTCATATGCCTGATAATGTGAATGGGTCATGGCTTAAACATCAATTAACTGAACCTTGGGAAATGTAGAAGATTTCCAATTAAGTAGACAGGAAATGACAAACCTTAACCATAAAAAGATCTACTTAGTGTTTTATATTAAAATAACAGCTTGTGTTCAGGTGCTGGCGCCTTGTATCCTTAAACATTGTCTGTGTATTTTTTTGGTTTCCATTTCTTCTTAAGGTGTGTGCTACGCAGAGTTTGGTGTCCGGGTCCCCAAGACGACCGGCTCGGCCTACACCTACAGCTATGTAACAGTCGGGGAGTTTGTCGCGTTTTTCATCGGCTGGAATTTGATCCTGGAGTATCTGATTGGCACAGCGGCGGGGGCGTCAGCTCTCAGCAGCCTGTTTGACTCTCTGGCCAATCACAGCATCAGTAACTACATGATAACACACCTGGGCACACTCAGAGGACTCGGTCAGTACGATCAATATACGTCATTTTTCGGCACATAAAGAGCAAATTAACGTTGCTGCGGGAATAAAGTCTTAATTTTAGTAAAGTTCTTATTGTATGAGAAAAGTTAGTGCTTGTTAAATTTAAGGATTATAACATCAGTATGGTAACTTTCTAATATTTAGCATATTTTAATGATACTAGTTTAGCGTGTTAACATGCTAACATTTCCTATTAGCCTAAATAGAAAGTACAGCTGTGGTCTTCTAATGAATAAATTTTAATATTTTGAGATATGGATTTTTGATTTCTGTGAGCTGTAAGCCACACTCATCAAGATTAAAACAAAAAAAGACCTGAAATATTTCACTTTATATGTATTGAATCTATTATATATGAAAGTGTCACTTTCTGAATAAAATGATAAAAATAAATTAACTTTTCCATGATATTATAATTTTATGAGATGCACCTGGATTCTAAAATGGAGCGGGAGTCAGTGCAGTGACAGGTGTAATGTATTCACACTTGAGAGTTCCAGTTAAAAGACAAGCAGCTCCGTTTTCCACTAACAGTAGGCGTAAAAGAGAGGATTGGTAAACACCAAGGAAAAGTGCAATGCAGTAGTCCAGACAGGTTGAGATAAAAGCATGACTCACATGCTCAAAATGATTTTGAGATAGATTTGTGAGTCATCCGCATAGAAGTGGTTAGAGATGCCATGATTTCAAAGAATGTTTCCAGGAGGGAAGAGGTGTAGGGAAAAGAGAAGTGGTCCAAGAGTTTAGCCCCCCACAAAGAAGAGAGTAGATTAAGCAATGTCTCCAAGCTTAACTGAAAACCATCTCTCGGACAGACCAGTGTCCCTGATACCAACACAGTGCTCTAGGCGAAAGAGAAAGTCTACCTTTACATCACCACAGCAAGGTGAAAAGTTAAACCACTGCAAAGACAAGTTCTTCATACGGTTTTAAATTCCTCTTTAAAGGATCACCAGAGTGATTACTATTCATCCTGCGAACGTCAGAGCCCAGTTCCATGGCAATCCGTCCAACAGTTGCTGAGAGATTTCACTGAAAACCACATGTAGCTGTCATGGTGGTGCCGGAGGAAAATTCAAGAGATCATCAAAGTCATTATAATTTATCCTCTTGGGAATATGAATGTCTTTCAGCTACTTCAGCTACAGTCTGGACCAAAGTGGTTGACAGACAGAGCAACATCACATGCTGCTAGCATGGCTAAAGAGTTTAATATAAACAGTTCAGATTCGTAAGGAGATAAACTTTGAGTTGTTGCTTTCTTGTTAACCTACCTGACACCAAGGTCTAATTATCCCATGTCATGTCTGTCCTCACACACTTTGTCTCTTCCTCATGTTGATGAAATATCATTATTGAAATGCAGATGTGTCCCTGTTTGTCTCAGGTAAAGGTGAGGACACGTACCCAGACCTGCTGGCCCTGTTTATCGCCCTGCTGGTCACAGTGATTATTGCTCTCGGTGTGCGGAACTCCGTGGGCTTCAACAACGTCCTTAACGTGGTCAACCTGGTGGTCTGGGTCTTCATGATCATCGCCGGGCTCTTCTTCCTCTCTGCCAGCAACTGGGAGGGCGGCAAGTTCCTGCCTTACGGCTGGTCAGGGGTGAGAAATTGAACCACCTTGGTTGCACATGTTTTAGTCCCTTTGAAGGCACAGTCTTACAGTCCTCGGGGTCCAGATGTAAGAAAATAACACATTTGATCAAATGAAATCAAAATGAAACAAGTGGTCTCTTGTTGCTTATCAGGTGATGCAAGGTGCTGCGACTTGCTTCTATGCCTTCATCGGCTTCGACATCATCGCAACAACAGGAGAGGAGGCGAAGAACCCGAACACCTCCATCCCGTACGCCATCACCGCCTCACTGGTCACCTGCCTCACTGCCTACGTGTCGGTGAGTACATACTGCTGTGCGTGTGCATGCTTGTAACATGAAGGAGACAAAATATCTTAACCAAAAAGAAACATGGTTACCTGACCACCTGTCCTCTCTACAGGTGAGCGTGATCCTGACTCTCATGGTTCCCTACAACCTGATTGACGGCTCAGCTCCTCTTATGGAGATGTTTGCGGTGCACGGCTTCCTGTGGGGGAAATACACCGTGGCTGTGGGCGCAATAGCCGGACTCACCGTCTCTCTGTTAGGCTCGTTGTTCCCCATGCCCAGAGTGATCTACGCCATGGCCCGGGACGGACTGCTGTTCAGGTGAGGCGGCATGAGACACACAAACACACACACAGGTAGAAAGAGGGTTCCTAACTTTTTGATTATCGTTTTTTGCAGGTTCTTGTCACACGTGTCTGCGTTCTCACACACTCCCGCAGTGGCGTGTGCGGTGTCCGGAAGCTTTGCGGCGATCCTCGCTCTGCTGGTGAGCCTCAGGGACCTGATCGAGATGATGTCCATCGGCACCCTGCTGGCCTACACCCTGGTTAGCGTTTGTATTCTCTTGCTTCGCTACCAGCCTGACGAACAGACCGACACACACCAGTTTAACTCCGGGGAGGACGTGGCCGACCTGAAGAACCAGGACGATGGGGCTGTCCCTACCAAAGACGACCAGATGTTGATCGAAGGTTCAGACGGTGATGGATCGGCGTCCTACCATGCTAGCGGGACCGAAGGAGAGGGTGATGGCTCCGATTTCCACACAGGCAACGCCTCATTGCTAAAACGGCTGCTGGGAGGTCATTACTACACCCTGCGGCTGCGGTTGGGAATTCCCGATGCTTCGGCGCGGCCCACGCCTGCCACTGGCCGCATAGTGACCCGATGCACACTCCTCTTCTTCCTCACCTCCTTCCTCCTTTGGTCCACAGTTATATTTGGTGTTGAGCAGGGAACAGGTGTTGCCGCCGGGTTTTCAGGCCTCATGGCTATGACGATGGCGGGGTCCATGGCGAAGCTTTTGATTATGATTATACAGCAGCCAGAGAGTGGGAGGAGACTGCCCTACATGGCGCCCTATGTGCCCTTCGTTCCTGCAGCGGCCATATTGGTCAACAGCTACCTCATGCTTAAACTGTCTCCCATCACGTGGGCCAGGTTCACAATCTGGTGCTTCGTAGGTGAGATGAAACAGCCTTTGTTACATTTGAACCTCAAAGTGCATTTTAACCATTACAACAGAGACGCTGGGTTTTGCTTAGTATCTGTTTTGAAATGTGTTTGTGGTCAGCTTGTGGTCGGTGTTGCAGAATATGAAATTACATTGCACAGACATGTTATTCTCTTAGTCCACTTACTGTCAGCAGTAATATTGTTTGTGCATGATCAGGCCAGTTAAGATTTATTAGTAAACTTGGTTTTGAATGAATGTTTTTATCTGACGAGTTCTCTGCTTCTTAGGCTACTGCAAGATGTTTTTATTTATTTTTTGCAGATGTGCAGTCATGATGTTTAGTTTGGTGTAATTTACAGTTTGCTGCTCCCACATGAGTGGGAGTAAAAGATGAGAAATTACATCAGAGTGCAACTCTAAAAAGGCAAACCCACTTGGGAGGGGATTCAAGAGAGGCCCATACATCTGTTTTAGCATATGGTTTCAGTTACTTCAACAGTTGTGCTTATTTTTAGTTTGTGTCTATCATACAGGCTCCTCTGCTCTTTTAGTTCTTGCACAGTCAGCACAGTTGGAGACACCAGGATTCACAATACTACCATTCATTCTAACCTGCGATACCAACATCTCTCACAGTGTGAGTGTATTTTGGTCAAAGTGTCAGTTTTACCGTTGTTTCAGATGTACCAGGTGCTATTTTCATGTACATATTGTGAAACTGCACAAAATACTGTGAACTCACAAACTTAACATCTACTTCTTCTTTTCTGTCACATCTTTGGGAGCTGGAGCAGCTGAGCGTCTGCTGCTATGCTAGCAGCAATGTGAGGCTGTACTATAGACTGTATAGAAGAAGTGGACGTAGTCATGGTGCTGTTGGTTTATGGACTGCCGTTTTGAAGCCTCGAGTTTAGGCCGATAGGGCGCCGCCATGTTGATTTTTTGCAACCAGTGGCACCAGACGTGACCATATTTGGACGAGACGGAGGAGCTAACGGCTGTGTGCAGAGCTAGCTAGCTTGCTTAGCTAGGTGCATCTGTAATTCACGTTAACTCATTTTAACAGGGCTGATAACTTTTTCCAGCAAACAACAGGCTTAAAACTAAATGTTCTCACCAGAGAAAATTAACAGATGACTCCTAATAAGCTTTTTCAACAGAGCTGGTAAAATTTACACAGTGCAAAGAGAACGAGCAAAGTCTATTTAGGCAAGTCATGCCATTCGGCCGCCATCTTGACAACACCGCTGGGCAGCTATTTCAACAAACAAGACTATCTAAATGAATGGGGAGAGAGCCAGAACTGCACAGGTCATTAGGACATAAAAACTACATGAATAGAATGAGCATTAAAATCAGATAATAATCTCTGAAAAAGTTTGACAACTTTGTCCCAAAATAAGGTTTAAAAAGTTTTTCCCGATCGGTTCTACTTCTACTACGCATGTGCCACCACTTCCTCACATGTGCAGTAGAAGTAATACGGACCCTTACGTCAGTGGAACCACACGACTGGCTGAAATATGTTTCCCGCTTTGGCTGTTAAAAGCAGTTGATTGGCTTTCTAGCGGGAGGGGCGGCCATCTTTTTCGTTACGGGCTTTCCCCTTAGAGATGTACTGAGGATGTCACTAAGTGGCATGTCTCCTCTAAATTGTCTCTGGTACGAGTCACTCTAGCGCGATTGACAGGTCGCCATGGTAACGACTTGTCAATCACAGATAGTCCGGCCCTGAAGCATACTCTGCTTTCTGGTCTATTGTCCCCTAATTGGGACCATGATTTACTAAATGAACATCATGCTGTGTTGAAGAACACTTGAAACTAGCGACTGAGACCATAAACTCAGGAGGAAAGTGTTTACTGAGGGAATAAATCAGCTGAGAAGTAGGTGGATTTCACCATTACTGCTCGATAGAATGCAGGTTTTAGGGACTTCTGCGTTGGCTTCACGTCTCAGACCAAATGTTAACACTCTAACATGTTCACCATCTTCCTTAACGGGCATGCTAACATATAATTCCTAGCACTTATCACAAAGTACAGGCGAGGCTGATGGGAAGTTGGCAGGTATTTTGATCATAAAAGGTTATACAATTTTGACCCAATGATGGCGCTAGAAAAAGGGATAACTAAACGTTTTTATAATTCATCCTGAGGGGAACATGAATGTGTGTAGCAAAGTTAATGGCAATAGATCTGATAGTTGTAGATACATGTTACTCAAAGGCACAATTGGCAATTTGTTGGTGGCACTCCCAGAGTTAGTCAGTTGGATTCGTCTTGTGGTCACCATGAATGTGAACATTTCAAGCAAACCACCTGATAGCTATTGAGATATTTCATTATCTAACGTGGCTTAAAAGGCAAACAGGAGATGTTTACTCATCGTGTGTAGTGAGGAATGATTACAGAAATGCAGACTAGACGTAGAAAGTAGATTTTGTTGAGGTACAGCAGAGAGAACATCCCGACCTTGTTCTCTGTTAGATCTGCAGCTGGATGACAGAAGATGAAGTGAGCGTTTTCCACCTGCTGGAGTTCGTGAAGGTTGATAAAACAGTTACATTTCTACATTTTGTATTTAACAGTTACCGTCTGTGCGTCCTCAGGCTTGTTGATCTACGGCTGTTACGGAGTGTGGAACAGCACGCTGGAGCTGAACGCCCAGGAGCAGCGGGCGCACTCCAGCTCCTACCAGCGATATGATGACCACCTTGATGACACCTTCTCCCCCGATGACAGCCTTTACCCCCAGGAACCGGAGGAGAAACCCTACCAGGGCTGGTCTGCCCCGGAGGAGAAGGGATACCACTACCAGCAGCATAACCAGTACGAGCAGGAGGAACAGTACGACGGCCAAGATGGAGAGCAGCTTCAGAGCCAGTTTGAGGATCACGGTGACCAACATGGATACCAGTCCGGACCAGGAGGCCAGTATACGAGCAGAGGCGGCAGAGGAAGGACCAATCATGGTTTCCATGTGGGTGAAGAAGAGAACTGATGCGAGGTTGTTTCCTGTTCCTCCAAACTGAAATTATGCCAGAATGAGGAATACTTTGGAAGCGACTTCTACACAAGACACTAAATCAAATAATCTCCAAAACAAGTCATACCATAGATTTTTATTTAAATATTTACCAGTGAGCCCCTGCCTTTTCCTGGTCAGTGTGAAAAAAACATATCGTATTGTAGAGGTAGGGGAGTTTGAATGTTTCAGCGATTGAGGGGCCCGGCGGCTGCAGAAGCTTCAGTAATTTCTGGGGTCTTTATACGCCTTTTATCCCACACAATAACAGTTTGTGTGTGACACAGTGGTGTTGCAATACAAAACTCTCCCCTGTGTAAAAGAAAAGATTTAGTGCATCTTCCGTCCCTCCAAATTTTGAAGACCACACTTTGAATCAATGGCTACCCATTCGACAGGCGTTTACCCCTTTCTTCTGTCTGTCGCAACAAAAGATAAAATCACTCTTTAGAGTTGTAAAATCCTGTAGACCTGTTGGAGTAGTTTGTAGTTGTGTATTGTTTTGGAGTCAAATAAGCCTTTAAATCAACAGATCTGAAACTGAACTTAAATTCCCGGATCTTATTTCATCGTCTCACAGGTACCTGAAACGGACACGCCTGCATCAGCCCCATTGTGCTGTAACATCTGCTCATGGATGGATTACGATCCCTTGGGCAAGTCCCCCTCTCGCCTACTTTGTAGTAAAGGAGACCTATTATGCTTTTCCACATTTTATGACTTATCTACAATGTTGGATGTTCAAGTTAAACATGGCCAAAGCTTCAAATAATGAGGTTAAAATATTCAAAAGAAATCCCTGTGAGCAAAAACTCACGGAGGAGGAGGAAACAAAAACTTTCCTCCTTTTCTGAACGCTCTGTTTTCAACTGCTTTTTCTACGAATGGCTCCGTTTTATGACACACGGAGCCAGACGGAGCCGGTGTTCCATATATGGTCATTTGCTCCGCACAGCAACGCTCAGTCTGTCTGCACCGCTCAGCGACAATAACAGCCAGGGGCGAGTGTTTTTCAGATAGAACGACATGTTTCCTTGCAACACTGTGCAACGTTTCGCAACAGCCTTTGAGGTATGTTTTCTCCAGTTTTGTGGGCGAGTCACAGGTTTGTAAACACAACGGCGATTAAAAGGCATGAAATTGCAGTGCGCTTGTGAACACAACAGGGTGTTTAAGGCACCACCGTTTCCGTTTAAAAGAAAACATTTTGCTACGTTTTGTCGGCGCTGAACTTGCCCCTGGTAACGTGCTTCAGGTCTTGGCCAATCAGAAGACAGTGGGCTTTGAGAGGGGTTCTTAAAGAGACAGGAGCATCTACAGCTTGTTTCAGACAGAGGCTGAAATGAAGGCCCACATGAAGAGTCCGTATAGGATGAATCATGCAAAGCTGCCACACAGGAGTCACAGAAGGACCGGAAATACAGAATAACAGGTCTCCTTTAATCTAAACATGCACTGCACAGTTTTCTTGTATTGGAGAAGATAAACAAATAATGTGATCCGGACATCCTAACTTTTGACTTTACAACATAAAACAGTCACTTAATACTGAGGCTATGGCATCGGGCCCCCCTGAATCCAGAGATCCTGGGCCTGTGTGGTAAGCTCATTTGGAAAAGGATCCATGGGCACAACAGAGGCTGTCAGTCTTGCAACATAAAACTGGAGGTGATCTGCCACAGGGTTTCCTCAGCACACTTGACATCAATCTTTACGTGGTTTCTGTTTAGCTGTTGGCTTCTGGTGAAGAGGTGTTTTGTTCCATACTGGATTATTTTATCACCACAGTGAAGAGAGATCTTTTACTAACTGGCAACACTGAAAAGCAAAGGTGAACGTCTGGTGGTACAATTTGTTTTTCATTCACAGCCGTTCATCCTTTCTTACCTCTTGTTTCTGTTCATTACTACTTACCCAGGGGGAAATGGGTTTATCTTAACCAATCAGACGACTTCTGTCACCAAAATTAAAAAGTAAATTCTCCATTGACCATCAGTCTCATGAACAAACCAGCTCGCATTTTCCTTTGAAAGTTTTAGGATTTCATTTTATTTCATCCGTGGTTCGTGCATCTCTGTATATCTTACTTGTGGCTTTCTGAAGCCCTGAAAGTTACTTTTGTGTTTGTTTTTCTTGTTTGAATGAATGGTGTTTACAGTGAAAGAGTGTTTGCTCTGTTTAGTCCCTGCAGCATCTAATTGTTTTAATGTGTGTAAATGAGAATGGGGCGTGTTGCAGGAATAAATGTCTCATTTGGAGTGAAATGATTTATTCTGAGACTCTTAATCATTTCAAAACTTTAATAATTTGTAGCACTGGACAAAAAAATTGTACAATACAAGTACACAGTTGATACATATTGATTATACTGTTAATATGAAGAGTCTAAATCTGCAAAAGCTTACACAGTTAATGGCACATAAAACAACCTGTGATGGACTAAATGAGAGCAGGTAATCTCCGTCTTTGCTCTGCAACAAATGTAAATATGATTTTGGAAATGTGTTCATGCTATTTAAAGTATAATACTTATTAAAGGTAAAGTCACACATGCGAGCAACAGATTTCTATTTTCAAATCCTGTTAAAAACAAACGACTGTAAATATATCAAACTATTTCACCACCTAAAAAAAGCATAGTTACACCATTGTCCGAATTCAGCGCTAAATGCCTGACTGATGATATGATTTTGTTTTGTAAGGCAGCAATATAATATTTGAGCTAACAATAGATTTGGCAGAAACCCTGTTTCTTTGATTCTGCACAGGGATTTTTAATTATTAATTATTAATAATTTTTATTAATAACATCTGCTCATTTAATTTAATCAAATTTAATTATTTTTCCCTCAGAGGACGTTTCTGTAACTGTGTGGCCCCTGGTGGCCCCTGTGCCATGTGTTATAAGTCCTTCTCGAAGTTGTATCAGCTAAATGTAAAAAGGGAAACGCACAGACTTGATTATGATAATCTACAGTCTATACAATGAGGGACAGAGAACCTCATCTTCACACTTGTGCACTCTTGGCGTGGTTTGCGGGAGGGTCCAGCGGCGTGGCCGTGCCCCGCTGTCTGGAGTAGAAGAAGCTGTTCTCCCTGCTCGGAGTCCAGGCGTCGGCGCCATGGCAGCACAAGATCATGGAGCCGCCCAGGAGACAGAGAGCTGAGCCGACCCAGCCGGCGTACAGAGAGAAGCCAAACGCCATCAGACCCTCGTGTTGGTAAGCGCCGATGGGAAACCACACAGTCGATATGATGCCACACACAGCTGGAAGAGAGGAGTTACAGAGGAGACGGTCATTTCTACGAAGAAGTGGAAAATAGGGACACAAACAAAACGTTCTTTGGCCCGAAGACACGTCTGCACGTGGATTCACTGTCCAAAGCACTGTTTGAGTTTATGTACGGTGTTTGTATACAACTAGCTGTCTGTCCCTGAGGTTGTTTACAGGAAGTGCCTACTCCATCCCACAGGAAGCAGGATGCAGGCCAGTCTGACAGACCCTGACCCTTCTTCCAGCCCTTTTACCACCTGCAACATCAAGGAAAGACCAGAGAATCCCAGTGTACATCTCAAAACTAAAAACGGCCACCTAAAGCCTCCTGAAATCGAGATTAGTTTTAAATTATGTTTTAAATTGTAGGCCTATGCCATAATGTTTTACAGCCTGTCACCACGTGCGTGTGTGTGTGTCTATGTGTGTGTGAGACTGTGAGACTGTGAGTGCATCCACACCCATGAGGATGAAGAGGACGCCTCCCACCCGGGCGCGTCGCTTCTTGATGGCGGCGGTGTCATTCGGCAGCCGGACGCAGGGCATGGACATCAGTACCTGCAGCATCGCAGGGAGGCCGAGCAGACATGCGCAGATCATCAAAGCACGAGACGTCTGTACGTGGGCTGAGA
>JAPMOB010116470.1:0-12559 GCA_029875015.1 Lepomis gibbosus | reverse complement strand
TTACTTTGCAGACTTAAACCCTTTTCTGGTACCTAACAGATGCCTAAACATATCCTATATAAGCTATGTGTGATGTACAGTGAGGCAGAGTGGTCACTGGGTCACTCTCCAAACTGCTGCAGAGCTTGTAATTGATGCTGAACTCTTCGATTTAATAAACTTTTATGATCAAGAACAGTGTCAAGCGGGTTTTTTCTCAACACATCATCGCAGCAGTATTGTTGGACACCACAGCTGCTAACTCTTGAGGGAAATATCTGGCTCTTGAGTGGCTAAATGATCCACTCTGTTCCCCCAGCAAGTCCTTCTAACTGTGCCGGTCTGCTATTTGGTGCTGAGCAGTACCACTGAAAACAAGTGCGGCAGAAATGTCTGCCATGTGATGCAGAAAATGACGCTGTGAGATCAGTGAACCTGAACCACAACAGGAAAGTTGTGGGCTGTACAGCTGTACTCACTAACTATAAAAGTCTGTAAAGCCAACGGGAGCTCCAGATTCAGCTGGTAATTCTCTGCAGGTCGAACACATTTACATTGTCACATTGTCATTTTATACATTGTTATAAAATATTGATTATAGCAGGTTTACACTGAATCAAGATCAACATTTGTCTGTTCAGAGAATCTGTGTTTGCTAGCAGCAAACGAGTAGTGGGGTAATGATCGATAGACTGAACCTCAAATGTGTACACTAATGCTGCGTTTCAGACAAGTCAGAACTTGATCATTTCTGACCTCCAACTGGAGAAAGTACAATGGAATGCCACTCAAAGTTGAAGTTCCTAGTTCCTAGGATATCTATCTACCCCAGCTTCATGAAAAGGTAGTCATCTGACATCACACAACAATGGCAGCACCAATGGAAGTACATACTGGAAATGGTAAACCATCAAGTAAAGGGCAACATAAAGTTAATTTTAATGTATTTTATTAAGATAATACATACTATCATATAGTAAAACCTGTTCTGCATGTGAACTGTTGCATTTTTCCTTAAAATGGCCTTACTTTTAATTAACTCCAAGGGAAGCATCACTTTGTCACAATCAGCCATGTTTTTCATTCAATGTTGGGCAAAACTTGAACGCTTTGAGGTAGGAAGTCAGAAATTTAAACTGTCCCTGGAATGCAGCATTAAAATGGTAAAATATGAATATTGTTTGTATAAGGCCTATATAAAATGTATTCAAGAAACAATTATATTTATATTTCTGGCTGAATTCTGGTATTTTTAATGTTGAAACTGGACAGTTTGACAATATGTTCAATGTATCATCTAAATAATATAATAAAACTAGTTTGATTTTTTTCTCTATTGCCTTTTTAATGGAATCTCTGCAATTCTATTTTTAGCAATAGTGGATGTCAACATGGACGATGTGCAAAGACTGAGTTGGTTGTTCACATATGAAACATAAAAATTAACCAATTTTTTGAGAAAGCCTGGCTGTCTCTTTTAGGTGATAGTTTATTTTATTTAAATTTAATAGAAAAACCCTTGATGTTGTTTCTCTTGGTTTTAAACGTGTTACAGGACATATTCTAACCCTAACCATCTGGTCATAGACTCTCCACAGAAGTACATTCAAAACTAGGAGAGCACTCAAAGGGCTACCTTGACATTTCAAATTTTAGTGTGTTCTTTGTCTTTAGCAGACACCTGTCATATAGCATACAGATTGAAAAGGACCTTTTGGCTAACTGTAATGTCAATAGAGGAAGTCAAATTCACATTTTGACAAATGACTGGCAAGGACGAATAACACACAAAGCCCAAAATGTCAAGACCCAAACAGAGCTGAAAGTAGAGTGAATGTTGGTTTTGTATTTATCTGGTAGACAGAAACAAACTCCACTTGAATGATAATTTTGCTCCATATCTGTCGGAGGTATAAACCTTAGTAAGCAACATCCTACTTATACAGGGCCATAGCAGTTTTTTAAAGCTATAATTTATCAGGCCTGTGTTTCTGTCACCATGTGTTGGGGTGTTCTGGCCCCTTGTGAGCAGGATGGATTAATGTAGCTAAACAAACGTTTGGTTAACATGAAATGAATGCATAAAGACTTTTTAATACAAACAAACCTCAAACTGAACTGACACCTGTATGATGTCAGTTCTGTATGAACGCTTGCGAAGGGCAGTTTGTTGGTTCAGCCCCTGGACTGGCAGGATAAATCTGGGTGGGGAACCCCGCCCCCCCTGAAAAAATGTTTCAGGGACACCTTGTTCAGTGAAATAGTGAAGAAGCAATTATAGTTTTTTTTTTTTATTACCACAACATATTTTAGTTCTTTGTGCCTCATGTTAAAGGCCATAAAACCATCACTTCCTCAGTAACTGACCAATGCTTCAAGGCCCTTGTGCACTGTGCCAAAACCCTACAAAGACTGAGAACCTTTTCCCCACTGGGTCCAAGTATTTTATAGCAAATGAGTGGGTCCCAAGGCGAAAGAAACTAAATTCTTCATTTCTTAGGTCCCAGACTGAAACAGTATAAATATATACAAGGTGTAGCAACAAACGGGTGCGTTCCCGTGAAACTGTTGCGGTCATGCTCGCCTCATGCACACGCCCGCCAGCTGCCGATGTCGCATTGTCTTCAACTTGCTGTTTGTGAGTTTCCAGAATCTATTACTGTTTACTAAATAGTTTTTAAGACATCAACAGGAGGGAACTCACATGGCAGAGCATCCCCGCAAAATTAGATGAAGGCCTATCAGGTAAAGTTATGTAGCCTATAATTTTAATTTAAATTAGACAGGCTACAGCTGTGTAGCACACAGAAGCCGTTGCCATGGTTACTCTCAATAGAGCGCCTGCCGTTTACTAGCGGAGCACTGTCTTCTCCCCCTCGCTGCATCCAGCGTCGTCTGCCTCCCTCCACTGCTTGTTTGGGTGGGTTATTTGCAGGCTGATCCCACCCCCTGCTGTGACCCATGGTTTGACTCCATGTGTATTCAGAGGACTTTCATAATAATAATAACTTCTTTTAAAACTGTGTCAACATGCAATAAATTATTTGTCAGTGTTAATTAATTAATGCATTAATGCAATAATAACACATAAATGTGTCAAGCCCAGCAAAAATCTAAAATTCAACAACTGCAAATACTAACTAAGTAACTCTAACTAAAATGTTCTCTTATTATCTCTGATCTCTTTGGTCCAGACCAGTGGTGGACTGGTAATCTGGCATATCGACATTTTCCAAGCGGACCACACTGGTGGCTGATAAATGATGATTCATTTCAAGAATGATGACGATAATAAGATAAAATAGCATCCTCAGATCGCTATTATGATGTGAAACCGTCAGATACTTGGTGTTCAGGAAGTTAATGCCAAATAATGTTGCAACCTTAGTGTTGGCTAAGCAGTGAGTGACATAGGGCCATTATATCATAATGTCATTAAAATGATTAGGCTAAGTGTTCCCCTGATAAAGATGTGGGAAAAGGCAGGAAAATATGTGACATCTGTAGCTCTACTGTGCGAAATGTATGCCTGCTTATTGATTAGGAAAAATATTTTTTCAGGTATAAGGTAACTATTATGATACACACTCAATTCAATTTTAGTTATATAGCACCAAATCACAGTTATCTCTCAGCACTTTTCATAAAAGAGCAGGTCTAGACCGTACTATGTGATGTTATTTACAGAAGCCCTACAATTCCCACTGGCCATTTTATTAGGTACACCTGTTCAATTGCTTGTTAAGACAAATCAACTAATCACATGGTAGCAACTCAATGCATTTAGGTATGTAGACGTGGTCAAGACAACTTGCTGAACTTCAAACCGAGCATCAGAATGGGGAAGACAGGGCATTTAAGTGACTTTGTAAGCGGCATGGTTGTTGGTATCAGACGGGCTGCTCTGAGTATTTCAGAAACTGCTGATCTACTAATTTTCAATCCTGTATTGTATCAGCTGTTCAGGATATTTTTCCAGATCTTCTGATGGCTACTTCCTGCAGGATAATGCACCAATGAGTTCACTGTGCTCCAACAGCCTCCACAGTCCCCAGATCTCAATCCAACAGAGCACCTTTGGGACGTGGTGGAACGGGAGATTCACATCATGGATGTGCAGCCACCTAAACTGCAGCAACTGCGTGATGCTATCATGTCAAAGTCTCTGAGGAATGTTTCCAACACCTTGTTGGAGTATGCCACAAATAATTAAGGCAGTTCTGAAGGCAAAAGGGAAGTTAAACCCAGTACTAGCAAGGTGTACATGATAAAGTGGCCAGCGTGTGCACATACTGGGAGAGAGCCGGGACGACTGAAACATTTTTCAGATATAGATTATTTTAAAATATAACGTTACAGACAGAAATCGTTTATTGTTGTCATCAACAACTCACATGTGTTTTCATCAATACCAGGTGTTATCTTGTTAAAATGTGGAACCATTTCAGTATAATTTCACTTTGAAGGAAAGGTGCGCAACGATATACATTTAAATAGTATATGTTATTATGTTTTTATTTAGAAAGCTTGACACTGCCCTTCTTAATACGTAATTGCAAGCTCATTATGTCCTTTTTCCCAATAGAAAATAGTATTAATATAACTTAGCTAGCTAACCAGAACATTCAACAGCTAATGCACATTTGGATTGATACTGGCTGCACTTTTTATGCACATCTGCAGCCTGTTTTCCTGGTCTACTGTGAAGACCCTGTTATTTGGCTGTGAGTATCCTGGTGGTCCAGCCTACAGCCTAGTGGACTCTGCACCCCTCCCGCCGTATCTAAATAAGGTAGAATGGCTGCGTGTGGGGGCGATTGAAACAAGTGTTACAGTGACTCCTGACATTTAAACTTCAGTAGCGTCTAAACTGTAAAACTTTGACATTTAAAACTTCAGGATGAGTTAAAGTACTAACTAATCTTTCATGTGATCATGACCATGGCACATGGAACAATAAAAACAACTCATCATTTTTAAAAAACGATCGCTTGAGTGAATTTACTGTCCGTGATTGAAAACAATTTCTTTCCTATAACTCCGTGAAAGTGTGACGTATCCACCTGATTTTTCCTGGTCCTGTTAAGTACTGTGGACTGTGTGTGCTGAGGTAATTTGGCATTTCAGACTTGTATGGTGTCCAAGAAAGTTGCTGTGTTTCATTCGTTCCGCGTTTCAATCGTCCCGGCTCTCCCCTACGGATTACTGTTATTACTATATGTGGGGTAACGTAGGCCTACAGACTACTCCAGACTTTTCCACCTACAGTATGTTCAAACTGTTTGGTGCTGTTGTCCAGTAAGCATGCACGTTCACGTATAGGCTAGTGAGCACCAGTGCACATTCAGAGAGGTCAACTGTAGTTCAAACTGTAGTTCAAACTCCCCAAACAAACAAGCACACCCTTTATTTCATTGCCCTGTCACATGTAGCTCTGTTATGCCTCTCCAAGCATTGATATAAAACAAAAAGGTGATCTATTAATTATTAAACAATTCATACTATATGCAAGGAAGGTTATATCAAGGGCAAATTGACTTGGTTGAAGATACTGGAATGTGTTTCACCATCAGCTCGGTGATGCAGGGTCCTGATAACTCCTAGCAGAACTGAGCTGATAACATTTAAACAAGTGCCCAAGCCCAAGAGAAGAAACATAAACACAAGAAGGATCCACTTACAGCTTGTAGATATCCACACTGAACCTTTGTGAAATCAGCCACAAGATCCAGGAAGAACCCTACGGGTGAAAGAGGGTTAAACGCAGCAACATCATGATACCATACATGAGAATCAGGACATGTATGGACATTCATGGTTTTGAGTGAAATGTCTCGACAACTATTGAATGGATTTCCACTCTATAGTTATAGATAGCCATGATGCCCAGAGGATGAAATAATTAACTTTTCAACTTGCAACTTTATGGTGATGTTGGGAACTGTTAAATTTTTAAACTCCATGCCACCAGGGATACAAAAGATGATACAATTTAAACATACTGAGTCAAAAAATACTGGAATCAGCCTATAAAAGAAAACCAACTTGTTTTGAACTGTAGAATTCAATTGCCCCTAAGTGGCCAAATTCCAGATAAAATATTGAGGAAGTGACCACAGTGTTTTCGTGGTAGCTATGGTGCTGATAACTTGTCACATGCAGTGTTCTAAAGAAGTTTGTTATGACATGAGGGATGTGTAAATGCTGCTAATGCGTGTAAGACTCTGCACACAGACTGCCTAGGGATGCAGGTATTTGTTTTTATGTGTGTGGCCTTGTAGTCTTTTTTTTACACAGTCTCTTTGTGAAGTGAATACACAGACATACCGCTGACGGACGTTGTTTAATAATTCACATCCAGTGTCCTTCCTCTGCAAAGTCTGTTCTTATTTTATCAAAAGTGCGTTTTTGTCCATCTGATAGAAGCCCAGTGTGGTTCTGAGCGCACAAGATGTAGCCAGCCTGCACGTGACCTTTTCTACATCACTCATCTTTCATCCCCTTTTCTAAATTCTGGAAAGAGCTGATCCTTCAGATTTCTTTATCTGGCCACTGTACACTAGACTATAAAAGAAGTCTGCTTTTATTTCATATTGCAACTTTCCCAATGAATTTTTTTCAAAATGTAATTTTTCTGACAGTGGTGGTCACCACACCTTTACTTTCAGGTCAATCATATACTCCCTGCCTCTCTTAAGCTAAAAAGCCCAATAATGGCTTCCTCAATTTAGCCAGTTAGCTGCTAGCTATATCAATATCAATGCCAAAGTTATTCTGACTTAATTTCATAGCTGCTCTAAATAGAGTACAAACACACAAACCTCTTCAGCTTTACAGGGTTTTTCCTGCATAGAAAATAATGCAGCAGCCGCCTCGGTCAGCTTTCGACAAAACTCTGACGACGTCTTTATGGTAAACACTATTTTCTAGCAAGCGTTGCAACGGATTTCTGTCATTTGGAGCTGCAGTTGTGGCATTTACAATGTGCTTGTAGTTCATGCCCTGGGCCATAACGATGTAGGAGACAAAGCAGTAGAAACACTGCTGAGACATGCAGTTCTGCCATGTCCGGGCATAGTTTTTCAAGTCCTCTGGGTTATCTTTTGGAAAGCTGTAAAATCTGTTTTTAGTCAGGAGTATGGTGAGAGGGATGGTAGCAGCGTTAGAGAGGCAGGTTAGGGAATACAACAAAAGGTGTGGCCAGACACCTCTCTGGTGGCCATCTGTTGCCTCCACATGAAGCAAGTCGACATTCTGAAGCACAGTAGTAAAGTCTGCTTAATTAACTCTTTGGGAAAACATGGACCGTGACTCACTCACAGCTGTGCAGGGGTTCTTCCGTTGGGTGTCATCCTGATGCTGAGTAAAGACAAAGTCACAGTTCTCAAGAGTCTAAAGTTACTGAGAGAAATCATGCCAGAAGATGCCTTTTGTGTGAGAGGTCAGCTAGGTCACGGTCTTTTTCTCTCAGATGACTGCAAGGCAGAGATGGGAGCACTGATGCACCCTTGCTCCTGTGTGCCTTCCACCTCCTCCAAGCAGTGTGCAGGTGGCTACGAAGCAAGAGTCATGACATTGATTTAAGGGACAGAGAAACTTTTCTCACTGATCAAAGTGATCCTGTACGCTAGGGAGATGGTGGAGCAGCTGTACAAACAGGCACTCACCAACGCAGTTGTAGTGAAGTTGGTGTTATTTAATGGAGCGAGAGTGGCTCAACCTATAAAAAATCTTTCTTATTTACAACAAAAAACCCCTGACACCTTGAGAGACGTACTGACGACTGACATCAGCAGCCACTGGGTTTAGCTCCCTCATCAGCGTGTTTGCCTCCTGTATCTGAGGTCACCGGTTTGAGTCAGACCTGTGAAGCATGTTCTTGTGAGCAGTGGCAAGTGCTCTTTTTAATCTTCTTTTCATCTTTGTTTGTTGACTCCATCTTATCAGTGCTAATGCGGGACCCACGTATATTTTCTAAACACCCGCTCCTGCGCTATTTTTATGTTGGGTCCCGCGGGATCCCAATCCCAATGCATGTCTCTAGCATGTGGCACCTTGTTCCATCATTGCGGTGTTACAGATGAGAACACATGAGATCACTTTGTGTGTAGGGATGACAGAGGCAGACTGCGTTCGCTGGAGGAGTTCAGTGGCCAAAAAGAAACATAAGCTTTGATTATGTAGTTTAGGTAGATGGTTGCAGACCCAGTGGTCACTCTGCAGGCACTAGTGAAGGAATTTGATTCGGAGGCCATGGGTTGCCAGTGGATGTCACTGAGTAATGGAGGGACATCAATCCTTTTGGGTTGATCGAAAACCAGAGGTATGGGTTTCACCGCGCAAGCTAGAAGACTTGCTTGGAGGGCATTGCAGTAGTTTAAGCTAAAGGTAACCATGGCCTGTAACAGAAGCAGGGTGGTATACTGAGTAGGGCCTGATTTTTTTTAATGTCATATAGAGCAAAGAGGCACGACTGATAGACAGCAGCAACATGGTCTGAAAAGGACAGCTGGTCATCAATCATGACACCCAAGTTTCTCACCACCCCGGTCAGAGTGATGGTTGAGGAGCCAATTTATAGTTTGATCTTATGGTGGATAGATTGCTTGGCTGAACAAGAGTTCAGTCTCAGAGAGGTTTAGTTGAAGGTGGCAAGCCTTCATCCATGCCGATATGTCCGAGAGACAGTCAGCGACAGTCAGTGGGGTCATCTGGTGGGAAGGATGGGTAGAGTTGTATATCATCTGCATATGTCTCGTCTGCACACTGAATAGGTACCAAAGTATAAGAATCCCAGAATTTGGCTGGTTGCTGGTGCTTGATGGTGGCTGATGAAGATGTTTCGGAGACTCAAACAGCGTGCTTTAATGAGACAGATCAAATGTGTGAACACATGCAATGCAAACACCAAATCTGAAGAATACTTTTTCTTTATCGTTACTAAAGTTCACCCCCCAGAAGATTCTTTTGGGTGGGGGTTCAAATCAAGACATGTTGTGTGTCATTTTAAGCCACATGAAACCAGTCAGCCTGTCCCATGCCCATGAGTTCTACTCTAATCTTGTACGTATTCAGAGAATCTGCTAGCCTGAGCTACTCTCACTTATCAGTATAACTGTTGTCACCCTACTAGGGAAAGTTACAGACTGGAGGAGCCGGGGATTGAACCACCGACCTTCTGATTAAGAAGCAACCCGCTCTACCTCCTGAGCTACAGTCACCAGTCAATCCACACACACTGGTGGTGTCAGCAAATGACGCCAAGCTAGACCTGTCTTACCGTTCATGTTCCATCAATTAAGCCCCCTATGAAATATTTTTATGAGTTGGAAAAGTTGTGCTCTCAGTTTCAGGGAGAGCCTAAAATTATAAATAAGTAAAATAAAACTAAGTTTGAGCCCTCTAGGTCAAACCTACTCTGTGTACATAGAGATAGATTTTTGCACCTGTCCAAAGGGTCACACAGGAGCACTGTGCAAGCGCCAGGCTGCAGTGGTGAAAACCTTCAGCTTCTCATTAAACAACCTGCTTCCCATAACAGGGATGCAGCTTGGTTTTCTTAAATTGACATCTGGAGGTGAGAAACTGGATACATTTCAAACTTAAACTGTGAACCTGAAATAGCACTCCACTTCTGTCACTTTGAACTCCACTTCACAAGTTAATGTTGTTTGAAAGTGCTTTCTTTGACAAGTGACAACTGTGGTGTTCTCTCATCTGTTACAGCTGCAGTTTCCTCAGATTTCTTACAAACCCTGAGATCATGTCATGAGCTCACAGCATGGGAGTCTGGTGATAGCATTTTACAACAGCCGTCAGATGAAATACCAGTACCATTCAAGTCATGTAATTTGAGTTCCAAAAAAGTTTTGTGAAATGAAAAAGAAAAGGTAGATGAAGACACTCAACACGTACAACTTTTTGACACTCAGTCAACATAATTAGGCCTAATTATCTTAAATATAGTGAGCCTTAAAATTAATAATCACAAAACAGAGCTACTGTTGTTTGAACCCAAAATAATTCAGATGTATTGTGTAGTGACATCATTCATCACTAATATCTTAACTATAAGCGCCATCAAACAACTTCAGTATCTCTGGATTTCTTGCAGCCTTCACTACAGAGCACTGTGCAAAAACAAGGAACATCAGCAGCAGGTTAGAAATAGTTCAAATTATTGTGATCACAATTACAGTTAGTAGGCCTTCACAAGAATGTTCACTGTGCAAAAACAACAAGATGATCAGTATTATAAATAACATGAGGCTAATCAGATTTTATTTGTAAGTGTAGACAGTCTTTCTTTATATGTTTAGTTTAATAATGTCAAAAAAGACAAATAACATTTAATGACATGGCAAACCAATATGAAACAATGAAGGATCATCCACTTAGAATATATACTAAAGCGAGGAGCAACTCTGAGAAGGGCTGCCCAACGCTTAGCACCCATGAATGGCTGTCAACCAATTGTTTTGGCTCATAGCAGAGCCCAGAGAGCTTAAGGAGGTGGCAGTGCCCCCCCTGACCCTGAGAAACTCAGTGGCTTCAAACACAATGCTAATTACCTCTTTTCTAGACCCAAATCTATACAAAGTGAAAACTATGTCATTTTCATCTCATATCACTGACATTAACATTAAACTTTCTTCCACACTATTCACTCTTTTTCATTTGAAGTGCCTGTTCGGTGCATCTGATTGTGTCTGTTACACTTTCCATTTTTGTGCGGAACTGTAGGCGCCATATAAAGCCAAATGTTGAACATTAGAAAATATTTGAAAGCCTGTTTAAAAAAACTACACCTGTCCAACATAATGTTACAGTGTGATAATTAGCTAAATTAGGATGTATGAAGCAGTTTACCATAGGCTATGCACTGTCACCTTGTATCTAATACTTTCAGGAGATAAAAATCCTGCATGTGTGTACCATATTCAGTTCTGGCCTCAAATACTGCAATTTCAGAAATGCTGATATTTTTTACAAATTCTTACATGAACTGTTAAATTTGGTTGGCATTAAATACCTTTGATACTAACATGTACAGTTCTCGTATTGTCTATCAGTTAATGCCTAGATTATGTTTACAATGGAGTATTGGACCTCCACAATACAGTGAAACTGCACATTTCCGAGTGGCCTTTTAATGTGACCAGCCTAAGGCACACCTGTGCTCTGAGTCCCAGACCATCAGCTCCAGCTCCCCTCAAGGCTGCATTCTTTCCCTCCTCTTCTCTCCCTCTACTCTTCTTGCTGTACACCAACAGCTGTACTTCCAGCCACTAGACCATCAAGCTCCTGAAGTTTGCAGAAAATACCACCCTCATTGGGCTCATCTCTGTTCGGGGTTAGTCCACCTGCAGTTGGGAGTTTGACCACATGGGGACCTGGTGCAGCCAGAACAGTCTGGTTTTCAGAAACAGCCCAACCCCACCCATCCCAATCACCCTAAAAATCAGTTTCGTTCAGCCTTCCAATGTCAGTGATGGTGCACTTCTATATCTCCATCACTGAGTCCATCCTCATGTCCTCCATCACCTTCTGGTCTGGTGCGTATCATTCGCTCTGCAGAGAGGGTGATGGGCTGTAATCTACCATCCCTCCAGGACCTGTATGTCTCCAGGACTCTGAGACGAGCAGGAAAGATTGTAGCTGCCCCCCCCACAGACACAAATTGCGAACCAAAACCTCACACCACAAGAACAGTTTCTTTCCACCTGAGGTTGACCTTATCAACAAGGCCTGTGACCCCCATGTTTTTCCTTGCACTTCTTTTACTCAGTAACAGATGTGATTGAAAATGTGGCAAAGTGCAATACTTTAAACAAAACATACTGAAGTAAAAGTAATATTACAGATTTGAAAAAAACTACATAAAAAGTACAAGTACACAAAAAAACTATTTGTTACTTTCCACCTCTGCACTGAGTTTCATTATTTTTTGCGATGATACAGTTTACTGTGATATTTTTGGCCACGGTAATCATGGCGTGACAATTTGATACCATCTTAGTCTGTTTTTCAGTCAGTCAAGAATTAAATATGTAATATCTTTAGGTAGGTAGGTACATTTATTGTCACACTATGACAGGTTATATAATGAATGAATATTAAGATGGTGAACACTGTAAATACATTATAAATGCTAAACGTCAGCACCTCCCCCCTCACCAGTCTAGCAATCTGTCTATGGGGCGAGGACAAATAAAGAGATTCAGGGATACTGAAATGTGGTGACTGACACCAAACCTTGAACCAATGTTCAGAGGGAGAGATGCCAGAGTCTCAAGGCTGAAAGCCTGATACATCGTCCTTTCAGTCAGATAGATTGATGATTTGTGTGTGTATCTTTGTGCAATTAAAAGGTTAATGCTCTGCCTCATCCTCATGACCATATTTTCTGAAATAGGCTTTGAGTAATGGTCTTCCATTCCTTCACAGTCTGAACACTTGGAACAGTATAGAGAATGAGAGCAACAATATAGCAGTACATTCAAATATCTATCTATCTATCTATCTATCTATCTATCTATCTATCTATCTATCTATCTATCTATCTATCTATCTATCTATC
>JAPMOB010116459.1:0-17705 GCA_029875015.1 Lepomis gibbosus | reverse complement strand
TAGATAGATAGATAGATAGATAGATAGATAGATAGATAGATAGATAGATAGATAGATAGATAGATAGATAGATTTTTTCAGCCCTAACCTTTAAAATGAGGTTAAAAGGAAAAAGTTTCTTGATTCAGAGGAGATACATTTTAAAAGGGAGATTGAGATGTGACCTGAAACATGGAAACATGTACTCACCTGTCTGCGCAGGTCCCTGGTCTTTTTGGTCATCTTATCAATGGCTGAGTTCAATGGGTCACCCTTCTCTTTCCTGCCAGTCTGTGAAAGGAAACAACAGTGCCATGTTAACACCAATTTAGCACAAGCCATAACAATTATGGAATTATCAGACCAGCTAAATATGATAAAAACTGGCTGTCTTGTGGGAAACACTGTTGTTAATCATGTTATGTATGCAGACGACCTGGCCCTGTCCATATAGTGCTGGGCTGCAGCAGGTAATGAAGGTGTGCTCTCAGTATGGCCTTGATTATGACATAATTATAATGCTAAGAAAAGTCACATAATGATGGTTAGAAGCCATGAGGACAGGTATTCAACTTTCCCAACCTTTTATTTGTCAGATAGCCCTCTTGCTGTGTGTGAGGAAGTTAAATATTTAGGTCATGTCATATCTAATGACTGGATGGATGACAAAGTCCTATACCGTCAGCACTGTAAAATTTATTCTCAAGCTAACGTGCTTATACGGAAGTTTTCCATATGTTCTGTCCGTGTGAACCTAAATTACACCGTTATATACTGCTCTGTTGTGGTCTAACTATAAGAAAAAAAGTATGCAGAGGCTTAAGGTAGCATATAATGATGCAATGAGGCTGCTGCTTCGTGTCCCTAGGTGGCATAGCGCTAGTCATTTCTTTGTGTCTACTAGAGTACCAACTTGGGAGGCACTCTAGTAGACAACTGATGTTTAGTTTTATGTGTCACCTGGACAAGTCAGAGAACCATATAATTGAAGCTCTAGTCAGTCCTCTGAAAAGCTGCTATACACTTCTAGGTTAAGACGACATTGGTGCAATAGTCTGTATATCCTAGGCTAATATGGATCTTTTATGTATGTATTTTTTATTTATGTATTTCCTTGTATTGTGTACTGTATGATGTGTCATAAGGATCTGTGTCTAGCACAAAATTATTCATGTTTGACTCCCAACACTGCACTATATATTTCACAGTGTACTATGAAAATACACTTAATCAGAGTACATGTGTTTACATAACAAGTGTTCCATAATTACTGGAGTCAGTGAAAACATGACTCCAACCGTTTTGGTATCTTATCTAGCAACTAGCCTATCTGGCAAGTATCAATTTAGTTGTCGCCAATTCCCCTGTGTGCTGCACTTCCAGTCACTGCCAACTCCTACTGGTGGCTTTAGGAGGGTGTTGACTACCATGTGCTTCACCTGATACATGCAGAGTCACCAGCTGCTTTTTTTCACCTGACAGCGGGGAGTTCCACTGGGAGAGCAGCATGGTGCTTTTTACTATTCCACATTCCCCTGCTCTCCAGTTCACATGCATCCTGACACAACCAGTAGGAGTCGCTAAGGCAGAAGCAAGGACAGTATCGCTTGCCGCCTTTCATACACAAATATAGCAAATTGTGTTTACTGAAATTCCTGGCCAGGGAAAAGGCTCCACTTTTCGCTATGCCACTTGGGCACCCCATTTACCTTTTACAAGCGCCACTGTTCTTGCTCAGAAACTGTAGAGAAGAGTGGGATCATTTATACCACTAGAGTTATTCGATTTTCACTTTTACGATCTAACTTGGCCTAAAGGTTCGAAAGACGCTGTCCTGTGTCCTGGAGTGAACCATTTCTGCTCTAGGACACATATAAATGATCCTGTACTCTGATATCTTTAAAGAAATGCACACGTATCTCAGGCAGTGGAAAGTGCTAAAATCCTAATGGTGCTGTTTTGAATGGTCTCTTTTGAAACCAATGCTATACATACATTTTGAATTTATGCTTTTTCATGAAGAGGAAGTGGTTTCTAGATGGTGCGATTCATGTTGCAAATGCTGTGCTTCATTTGAACAAATTAACACCAAAAGCCAGGCAACAAAAACTGCTTATTCAAGATATTTGGGTAATTGAGGATTCTTTCATAAAAATATGTTTGAAGAGAAATTGGTTAGCAGGATGATCAACAGATTGTACGACACAGTTATCTTCCGTCAAAGCAATACCAGCATACACAATTAGTTGTGTCGTTGCCAGGCAACCATCTGACAGTTCTGCCCAGCATAGCATGAAGGCAAACTACCAAAATACTCTGCCTTTGCAGAAAAACACATAACCTGGTGACATGGCTCCCCATTCATCCGTGCCTGTTACCAATGAGGATGTCTCTGAGACAAACTGACCAACACAGGGCTTTGAGTAAAGGGGCTATTTAGTTGTTGTCCTGTTTAATGAGACAGAGCATGTGGCTGCTTATCACTGTGTTGCTGCATTATTTTCCATCCCTTTCAATAATTGAGAACGCCTCATATCTATGTGTCACAAAGAACTTAACGAGACACCATCAAACACCCACCCACCTAATGTTAAACTAACTTCCCATTGGCTTGCTCACTATCAGGATGACAATGTACGGTATCCACTTTATTTCTGAATCTGCCTCCTATCACACAGAGGAAGCAGCAGAGATGGAGGGCTAATGCTGTGAACACAGGCTCACAACATGGTGACATTGACTGCCTGAGCTCTTTCTTTGAGGTCCTATCTGGCTCAGGAAGTGGAGTTGTAGCAACTGTCAGTTTGGAGGTTAAAACAACAATTTCACACCCACTTTCTCTTATTCACTTGACACTCATGGAGATGCCAACTTGAGGACAAACAAACACAAACACAATCTTTTAGCAATTTCTTGGATTTGTGACACTCCAAGCTCAACATGTTGTAATGTGGGTATGTACTATGGAGAATTCACATGTGTGCAAGGTCACTGATGTGAAAGTGCTGCTCAACGAAAAGAGCCTGTAGCCATAAAAACAGATATGACTCCCCTTTCTGTCTAATGTATTGCAGGCTTGCCCTTGGCCAAGGCTCATATAGCACAGAGTTTTCTTTCATATGGATGTTAAACATTAGGAATGAGCCATTTGTCTCCTAGCTCATACTACAGTTAGTCACCCCCTCTTCTAATAGCAATCACACAGTGCAGTCATTTTATGTGGAGCAATGCACCAAACTGAGAGGAAGAAAACTTGGACTCATAATGTAGAACAATATGAGATTCAATCCCATATTCAGCTAAGGAAAACCCACCTATCTATTTGTAGTTGTATACTGACACACATGGAAAAAAGGCTTTTAGTCAATTTTTGATTGACATAGGGGGAGGAGAGGAAATGAAGATAGCATTCAGTTGCCTTCCATTATGTGCCATCTACTCATTCAAGCACTCACACTTTGATGTGCATGCACAGACAAGCTCTTCTGTGCCAAAGCAGAGGACATGACATTAGTCATCGTGCCGCCTAAAGAGCCTAATGTGTCATTAAGGCACCAGAGGGATGCACAGGATTAAAGATGCTCACCGCCAAAAAAATAAAATAAAAAGGGGCTTAACTGGAACCTTTCTGAGGACACTTCAAACACATTCATATGATTTTATGAATAACCGGCAACCTTAATTGAACTGAGAGAAAATGGTCAGGCTGTCGATGACACCAACACCTCTGTTCATTATTCATAGCATGAATAGACACGCTGATAAACAAAATGGTGTGTGTGTGTGTGTGTTTTTATTTTTTATTTTCTGGAATCGGAAATCCCATCTGTTTTATTTCTCAAAACTCTGAACTCTTTAATCTGAGTTAAGGAGATTAAAAACAGCACAGTGATGTCACTCGGATGGGACAAAACCCAGCACCTGTTATTTTGAGCTCCTATCGACAACTGTGCCGTAGTTATTGGTGAGAACATTTTCTTATAGCTACGAAAGCTTCTTGTGTAATCTTGTATCCTTCAGATCAATGCAGGATGCCCTTGATAGTTACATTAAGTCAAGAAGGCTACCATTACTAAAAATATGCATCCCATGTGCTGCCATTACTCTGCTGCTTGACATATGTCAAAAGCCTTTTGACATGCAACGGAAATTGTATTGCTCATGTTGGATTTCCTGTAAAATATAAAACGCCCAATTAAAAACACTACGCATGAATTCCCCATTGCAAACTTTATATACAAGGCAGTCCACAGTGATGAATCATAGGTTAGTCAATGCGTCAGGCTCATTTCAGCTCAAATCTGTGGTCGATGTGCTCGTGTGCATGCATTTGAGGGTGTATGAGGAGCAAAGTGAGAGAGACAAACAGAGTCACAAAATTGTATTTCTGTGTCTATGGTGTTTATCAGATTTAACTTTTTGACTTCTCCCCATTCCCATCCAGGTGTGCTCTGTATGTGTGAGCTCCTGCGCTCTCCAATTCGGAGCCATTAAAAGCTTGAAAACACAGTTGGCTGTTGATTCAATTGTCTCCTATACAGCAACATTGATTGCTTACTTTTTGACTGCCACATAATGGAATGTGCATGGTTGGTATTGCTGGTAAGTCCCTGTAGTGTTTGGCAGACAAAAACTGTCCCCATCCATTATTTCCCACCCCCCAGTGTGCACTCATTCATTCTCAGCTGGGGAGAGAAAGATAGAGGAGGGCGCCTGAAAATAAGCATCTAGTGTGCGGGGAAATGGAAGCAACACCAGTGGAGTTATTCTTGCGCACTCAGGAGATGGCTGGTGGACGGTGCATGCTGGTGGAACGGCTGAGGGCCGAGAGAGCGTTAACTCGCTCAGTCCCTCCCAAAGTAAGTCGTGTAATTCAGTGGTGCACTGCAGCGCAAACTGCTTCACTGCATTTCTGACGCCAACCCCTGTAATGGTGGAATAAGACATAACAGTAGTGTCTGTTCAAGCCAAATAATACGCAGAGCAATGTGGCACTCTGTTGCAGGTATCTCGGCTTTCCATTTGCCAGTAATTTTGAAAATTAAAATGAATTTAAGTTTCATTTCAGTGACATCAAACAAAGTGCAAACAAAATGCCGGTGATCAATATATTTTTTCTGATGCATTCATGAGGAAAGGTGACTGCATTCACTCATTAATTGAACTAAATTTAGGTTGTTTTTTTTAATTTATCACTGCATCTCTGTTCCTCCCTTGAAACTAATGCAATAAAAATGACAATGGCAAGAAAACGTTGAAACCGAGGGACGGTGATAGAAGTGAGGAATGAATCTGGTAATTCACAGGCAATAACATGGCAAATCAAAGGAATGGGCAGATGAATCAGAGAGAAGAAAATAGAAGACAGGTGGGGGAGGTGGGGGCCATGAGGCATTCTGTCTCATTGTCTCCCAAGATCAATGTGTTAAATGACATCAATTCCGGCTCCTTGTCAATTCAATTAGGAAGGAGCGAGAGGTACAATTACTGTCCAATGTGGTTACACTGTCTGCAACAGGCTTAAAGGGGAAGGCAAGCTGATAACGAGATGGTGAGAAAGTGTTTGTGTATGTGCGAGCCTGGGGTGGGGGTTGATAACAGTGGTAACATGTTGGTCGGGTTACCAGCAGATAATGGGTAGCTAGATCCTCATTAAGATAAGTTGTGCTCCCTCGGCTGCAGTGCCATAGATGGGCCAATTTGGCTTGTTCTCATTAAGTGGAACTTAAAGAGGTGCAGCGGTGGCTATCAGATAGTTTGATTACAGGAAAAAGAAAACATGCTACAATGGCTGTGGCTGGAAAAAAAATACTTTCAGATGAGTGGTTCAGATTGCAATAGTCCCCTCCCTCTTTCTTTAAATGAGATGGCAGAGCAACATAGTACAGAAATAGATTTCATATCATAATGTCATTATAGCCATTATAAGCCCCTGGGAAACTAATGGATATACAGTGCAGACATAATGCAATGCTGAAGCAAGAAATATCATTTATAATGCAGTGTGTGTGTTTCTAAGTGTGCACACACATTTTGACACAAAATAGTTAGCATGATATTGCTCTAAGGGGATCAAAGGTGTTAAACATAAAAGTTAAAGTTTGATGGAAAGACAGTGACTTTTTTTCCATTCATTGTTTGTTGTATGGTTATCCTGTATAGGGTTGTGGAGGGATGGAACCTACCCCCGCTCACCTCAGGCATACAGACAGCATGGACAGGTCCCCAGTCTATCACCGTGCTAACACATGCAGACAGAAAACCATTCACACTACTGCCAATTTAGAGTCTCCAAATCACTTACGTGTCTTTAGAATATATATTTTTTCATTTTCTTAATAATATGATCCATCTGTTGAGCTGTACTGAAATCCTGTCCAAAAGAAGCCTTGAGAAATAAATAAATGAAATAAAGGTCCAGTACAGTTTGGCCTCCAACCAATCACATGTTTGGGGAAGACAAATATAAGTATTCTCCCCAGCTTTCTGGCTTGTAAAAAGCTATTTATTTTCAATGTTGGATGAAGGCTGATCATGCACATAGATGATAATAACTCAAAAATGCAAGATTTTCTGCAATTGTGTTTGCACCTTTACCTTGCACAACATAGATCACAAAACTGATCTAGCAAGAAAGTAGGGGGTGCGGACACAGCTTGACCTTTATTTGTGTTATGCTGGGGCTAGGCACTGCAGATTGCTGAGCAGCACTGCACTATACACAGGATTCTGAATGGCATTGACCAGACACATTATTTTTACACCTTCCCTGCCAGGGCTTTACGTGCTTCAGCTATTTTTGTGACTGTCTAAAAACAGTTGTTTGCTCATGCTGCTGTTTACGAGTGAAATACACTGAAATGAAAGATTCATGTGTGATTTGGAAAAGTCTTGTTGTATACATTGATTAACAAATGTGTTTCTTACTGTGTATGTCTTCAAAAGCATGTACAGTATATAAGTCTGAACACCAGACTTCTCTTTTAATGAGGTTTAATAAAAATGATAGTGACCTAGGGCAGTGGCATAAACCTTTGAGGAGGGCCTAGAGATTGCCAACCTGTGAACCAAACCTGAACCTGTGAACCTAAATAAATAAATAAATAAATAAATAAATATCATTGCTTTGTGTTCTTAACTGATATAACAAAACATATGAATTGAAAGGTTGTTCAGTCTTTGATTAATGATGAAAAATACACGTTTCCTCATGAATAACCAAACAATGTACTATTAGTTATATATATGGTATTTGTGGTCAATAATCTTTTAACTGACCATATATACTACACACAAAATCTTAAATGTGCAATGATTTGGTCGCTTATTGATAGCAGCACACACACACACATATATATATACTTCTCAAATCTATTCTTCTGTGGGAGAAGGAGTATCTAGACCTCCTGTGTGGAGCCTCAGGACAACCAGAACACTTCCAACCCCCTCCATGTGCTGCTTATACGAGGGCTTCACGTCTTTTCCTCTCACATGGTTGTCCATACTATCTATAACGGTGCTGTTTGAGCCTGGCAGTCTCCTGTAAGTTAGAGTTAATGCACCCGAGAATGGCACTGCCTGAGGAGGAGCCGGAGTGCCTTCTGGCACAAGCTCTCTTATGTTTAATGGCTGATGCTGTTTGCTTACTCCTCTCATTACATGGGCTCATGTTTAGACTGCGGGCCTGTCACTGGCTATTAGCATCTGTGGTCAAGCAGGCGGTGGATGAGAGGAAGCATCTGGCTTATCATCAAATACATCGTAAGTACGAAATGAGCATTTTTTTAGGGTGGGGTAAACACAGAATGAAGGACTAACACCCTGTGTGCATAGATACATGGGTAATACGACACAACTACACAATCCTAAATCATAAAAATTAGGACTGAATAATGTACTGAAATGTACACACAGTGCAGTGTCTTAGGAAATTCAAAATGCACTAGAGTTGATAAGACGAGATCGTTTCCATACATATACTTGCATAAAAATACATTTTTGGGGCATTTTTGGCCTTCATTTGAAATGCCAGTAGCGAATGACAGGAGACAAGCAGCAAAGGTCCTGCACCAGAATTAAACCGGCAACATTGCAATGGTACGCATCAAAGACCAAAAGGAGGAGGGGGAGCTTCTTTATTCTGTATATGTTAACATAGCATTATCGTCAGATTTTAGCTGGGGGTAGTAAATCTAAATAACCCAATGGACTTTTTTTGTTAGTTTCTGATGGCCTCATACAAACTGGACAAGACAGTGTATAATATAGCTGTGATTATTTCAACAAACAAACAAACAAAAATGTGACTAGACACAAATGAAGAGAAACACTGAAGGAGAGGAAGGATGGAACAGAAACTACAGCAAAGACAGAGGCAGTGGCAGCTACTGATACAAGCCTCTGGAGCAACTAGGGGTTAAGTGTCTTGCTCAGGGACACACTGGCAGATGTAAAGCAAAGGACATATAGTTGGAAATCTTTCTACTCACTGTGCCCTTTGTTTGATTGTCAAATAACCAGTGCATGTATATGATTTTATACTTTTACCTGGAATAGTAGAGGGATGATTTTTAGGTGTTGGGGACCACACATTAAGTGTTATTGCAGAGATGACAAGTAGCAATGCTTAATTAAACATTTTTAATGGATCTGTGCTATAACCTGAACCAAGATTTTGAATTCTCAGACAGAAGCTAGTTCTAGAAAATCCAGAGCTGCTACAGCCTTTTCACAGGACAATGGCAAAGGTTCACAACCATCATATTTCTGTTTTTACAGTAGGAGCAAGGTATTCCAAAACAGCCTGAAAAATAGGCTGTGACTCAGCTAACACACAAACAAACTTAGAGAGGTAGCACTGGAGTTTAACAAGGGTGTTTGAAGTCTATGCAATACTCAAAGCTTCCCTGGAAGACGTACCCAGTGTGCTAAGATACTGAACTCTTACTGTATATGGCATCCAGCCTACTTGAAAAGACAATTCCCTGATACACATTTAAGGCTGAGTTCCAAGTCATTATAAGAATTCAAATGGTTTTGAAGGAAAGGAAGGAAAAATAAATTGTTGATGGACCACCTTGGTAATTGTGGTCTGGTTAATTTACTGACCATCACATAGTTCATGCATTCCCGAAAAACACCACTGTACATACATGCAATGAGACGTCACGCACCAATGCAGGGGTTTAAGAATAGAAGCATGAAGGGAAAGAGGAGGGTTAAATATTAAGTGTGTTGGGCTATACGCCAAGGCTTTAGGTGCATAGTTTTAGGAGACAGAAAAGAAAAGGAGTGAGGGGAAATGTCTGGTTATCAGACAGAAAGAGAGAGAACAGGGGATAAAAAAGTCTAGTCTTGCAGCAGCAGTACGGGAGCTAGAGCAATGCTGCCTGCAGTCTCCCTGAACTGAATAGCAAGTAGTTTGCGAGGGAGGGACTGAAGGAAGGGCAGCAGGAGAGAAGAGAAGCGAGGGAGGGAGAGGCTGAGAATAGGTTAGAGAGGGTGAGAAAATAAGAGAGTGGTGTGATATCTGTGAGAGGAGAACTGTGGTAAAGAGAAAAAAAGCGAGTCAATGGGGTGAGACATCTTTGATGTACTTTTGTTTCACCACAGAGCTGAAAAAATGCCAATTTATCACACGCATTTTCCTGTATATGCATTCACCAACGCGACGTAGCTGTCTGTCGGTACTTGGTGCTATCTTTGAAAAGAATAAAGCTTCAATTTAAGTCAAATGCTACAGATAGGCATTTTGAATTTGTGGAGCTTCAATTATGGTAAACGGTAAATGTCATGCAATCATAAGGACATAGATAGAAACTATCTACAGAACTGTTATGAATTTAAGCAAGTTGTTGTGTCTAGACATTTTCCACCTTCACACTTGCCTCAGACTCCATCCCTGCTTGCCTGATGGTCTCTTTCCACTCATTGCTCGCAACTGTCAAAACTACCCTTCACTATGTGACCTCTTAACTATACTGTGTAGAGCACAGGATTACAAGTCAGCGAGGTAACTCCAGAAATCTGAAATGACTGACGAGAAAACACGTTTCTCACTGACACCGACACATTTTGGTACCACTCCGTCTTTTATACACTGCCTCTCAAAAATGAGATGTAATGTGGACGGGGGCAGAAGGGGGGTATACAAAAACAGTTATCTAGACGCTGACACACAGTGGTTTCATATAGTTCACTGTGCAGGCACATAGAAATGCATTAGAATTACACAATACATTAAAATTATACAAAACATGTGAGCAATAAAAAGGTCTCTACAGTTGGCAGCATTTTTGTTATCAGTGTGAAGGTGTTGGTTGTCAGGGATAGGAAAAGCTATAAAGAATGATATGTGTGTTTTGTAAACCAGGATAATGATGACTCAAACTGCTCCTCTGGGTGGGTTGCTGTGTGTAGGTAGCACTAATCAGGGATTAGGGTGGTTTGGGAAAAGAAAAAAAAGGCCTTAAATATGACAGCAAAATGTAGCCAGTGGCAGATCAAATAAAGGCTAATGATAGCATGATAACACAAACATACCTACTGCCTGTTGTGGCTGAGCCCACCGTAGGACAGCCGCTGTGCACACAAACAACAAAAATGTACTGTACAGAGCTAGACAGCAGTATGCTCCCTTGCTGTAATGATTCAGGGTGCGACAACTTCAAAGACTGCTGGAGCTAGCTGAACTGGTGAAATGATTATGTCTCCCACTATCCTTTCATGTGGACTTTGTCCGTCCAGCCACACAGCAGTGCACACCACTAACAGAGTTGCTGTTGCTATTAGTTATAAGGAACAAGGAACAGTAAAGCCACAGAATATCTGGACATGATGTAAGTGCATTGCGTGAGGATGGATCAGGGGATAGGACTTACTGTCATGGTGGGTGTTTGGGAATTGATGTCTTTTCAAAAGACATCTATTCTCTTCCTTAAGCTGACGTATAAAATGTATTCCAACAATGGTCACAGCTGTTCGAGTCAAGCAGTATTTTCAGGAAATGACATGTAGACATCACCCTTGAACATATTGGCTGTCATTTATCAAACTGTTTTGGAAACAGCACAGATTCAAGAACTAGGAGAGACACGTGAACCTCTCTGCATCTGATTTATTAAACTGTCGCACAGCATCTAAATGAGCACTGATTTGATCAGAGACTGATAAATTGATTCAGCTGTGGAAACAAGGACATGCTGCACCAGTCCCTTATTTACATACGACGGACCCTAATTTATGTGTGTTTGGCAACTCTTGGATTATTAAATGGGATGCCTGGGGTAGCAAAATTTCCATATGCTACATGACAAAGAGGACATAGAAAAAGTTCTGGTTAGCCATGGTTAGTGAGATTCACCTGAGAGATCCATCAATAGTCGCAGGGAAGCTCACCTTTTATTTATTTATTTATTTATTTTTTTTACAAGGTGGGGGTTATAAAGGATGTTGGGCTGAAACTAGCCTTAGGGGGTCCATTAAGTTCCACAAAAAGGAGTGATGCGAGCGTGTTTCACTCTTTTCCAGAGTTTTCCCTGGTGCGGTATCTTAAATGAATCATGGCAATTTGGGATGCAGACTGAGTGGGATTCAGAAAGTTTGTTTTGTTTTTTTCAGATTTTTGAGTTAAAGTGAGTGAAGTTTATGATATTGCACTGCCACGCTATGACGGTAATGAAAGAATAACATGCACACCGGTATCTTTATTAAAATGAATTGATGATGAATCACCTTCATGCATTAATCGCACATCAAGAATAGCCCAATTTTAGGCATGATCCGTGATGATGAAGATACAGAGAAATAGAAATGCATGCCAAAAAATAACATATTGTCATTATTTTCGAGACCCACTAAAAATTCCCATATTATGTTTTTAGAGGAGCTCATGTCTCATTAAGAGGAGCCAAGCTCCCTTTGCTCCCCTGTAGTTTGCACCCAGAAACGTTACACACTATAAAGACCTCCCATGTGCTTCCATCGAGACTGTATGCATCTCTATATTGGAATCAAGTTTTCAATTAATAAATAGAGCCATAAGGACATTCAAGTATTTTCTATTAAACATTTTTTTTAAATTCAGTGACGTGTTTGGAAAACCTTGGCCGTGACTGGGTGCTCTGCCTGACAATAACAGCTAGAGTAGTCTGGAAGCAGCATAGTAGGAACTTGTGGGCATCACAAGGAGGGTGAAGCATGCCCCTGGGCTGGCCAGCCTTATTTTCAATGCTGTGACAGGGTCAGGTCTCTGCTGAGGGTTATCGTCTTAATTATGCATGGCCCATCTGGTAGACAAGGCTCTGGTGCAGGTGGCCAGCCGCTCCAGACAGTAGCTGAGAAGAATGACATGATGAATAATGTCGATTCCTAGTCCCTGGTCTGAGCAACTTAAAGAGAGTGATGCCAGTAGATGATGAAGCCAGGGCTTTGTCACTCAAGTTAAAAAGACTTAAAGTATAAAGTGATGCTTGTAAACATCAAGAATAAGAATCATTCCACATAACAAACCGGACTATAAAATAGCTGGTCAGTTGTGGGGCTGGAAATGTCAAATTTGACCCTGTAGACAGACAAAACATTGATATGGGCCAATTTTGCAAAGAAAATTACTGATTGTGTTCACTCATGGTTTTGGTATTTCATCAAAGCCAACTTAACAACATATAGTAGCTGCAGATTAAAATTATTCCCCTGAATTGAAAGCTCTTAAACAACATATCATTTTACAAAACCACCACCCACAGTGCAGGAGCTGTGCAGTTTGTCAACAAGTTCATGATTTTGGGAACAAAGGGTGGTTTTGATTGGGCTCTAGATTTCCAGGTTGGAAATTACTGGGGTGAAGAGAGCAAATCAGCAAAAACAGTTTTAAGCAGTTACACACTGAGCAAAATACACACATATATTCCCCCGTGTACACACACACACACACACACACACACACACACACAAGCACAAAGACGGTGGGGAGAAAGTGAGGCTGAATTTTTCTCTTGTCAGAGGATTTAGCTGCCATTGTCTGCTACCAGAGACAGTACTCTGCGTTTCAATCAAGGGTGCAGTTTGTAATTCAGTGGCCTCATGATGTGATAACAATTGGATTTTTTTTAACTTCTCCTTCTGTATGTAGGGCTATGGTATGCATCATCATGTACTGTCACGTCACACGGAGCCACCATACTTATTGGAATCTAGTTATCTGGACATTGTGCCTGTAGTCAATTTACAGTATGTAATGATATGGATCACCAGAGCAGTGTATAAAGTACACAGTTTTCACAGTTTACCTCTAATCTTTAGGGCTGAATTAAATCTTGTAGGTATAAAATAGTAAAGAGTCTAGTTAACATTGACAGAGGGAACTTTCTGTTTTATACGTGTACCATTAACAGTATGTAAGGAGAAACTTTTTTTTATAATCATGTTGGTGTTTGACAGCTAAAACAAGGTGTACTGAAACACTCAAAGCCTGCCACTGATTTGGCTTACCTGCCATTTTAAAGAATGTAAACACTTATACTTTTTAAATAAGGTGTCAGTTATTATATATTACTGAAACAGCAGCTCTAATACCCCATTCATAGTAAAAAAAATGACTTGTGAAAATTTGACAAATTAAATGTTGTACTGCCAAGGACAGACATTATATTCACTGAGACAAAGTCTACAATGCAATTGTTAATGTCTAGTTTCAGTTACCTAAAGAAATATTCTAACTCAAACTACTGCATGTTAACTTCATTGCCCATCCCTGTTTATTGCCCTTCTAATAGTTTGTTACTCCATCCTTTGTCAGTTTGTCCCAGGTTGTACATTTCCTATCTAAAAATCTACTGTGAAGTGTGCCCAAAAACAGCACTGGTGTCATTTGCTCCACATGTAAACAAACACCAGCTGCCGACAACGATGACACACTAGCCTCTGAAATACCCCGAAGGTATGTAAATTTCCAACCTCAATTCCATCTTATCAGTAAAACGATCTGCAAAATATACTGTATGTATGGGAGATGGCGCCACATGACATTCATTTCAGGAGTTTTTTCTTCGTTTTTGTTTTTTAGTAAAACATTTGTGCTACGACACAATGACTTAGTGGCTGGAGTTAGGATATTTGTTTCCTACAGGTAGCCTAGTTTCACCACACACCGATAGACATGATTTTTAGGTAATAGGAACTATCCTTCTATTGCCCTTGACCAAGGCATTGGCCTAAGAGCTGGTGCTGAGGACCCCATGTGGATTAATAAACTGCAACATTAACAACCCCCTTAAGTCATTCTAAAATGACTTAAGGGGGTGAGGATTCCCTCTGTGAACACAAAGGACATCCCTCCCTTGTACTGAATTCTAGGTGTGCCAGGTAGTGCACTGCCCTGAGATCAAGTGAAAGATAATGATGAAGAAACCAGGTGTTCTAGATTTGTAATACACTTAAAATCTATCTATCTATCTATCTTTAATCTATACTGGGAATTGAACAAATAATGAAATCTGTATGTTATCTGCATTTGCACAAAATTACAAGTACATTAATACAATGAAGTGACATGCAAGCATATGCACATAAACACACACGTGCACCAGATTACAGTGTTTCACCACTAAAAGGCTGTCAACGTAATTTATTCAAGTGCAATAGGGTTAGGGTTAGTTAACCTAACTACTAAACTCCACTCAAACAGAGCCTTCTCCCAATATGCTTCCTCATTTCTTCCTATGCTGCCTGTGACAAGCTTGGTATTAAAGTATAAAGCAGACATTATTTTATCGTTTTGGTCATCAACTATTCCACTCAAGAGACTCAAACCAGCAATTCGTTTATCCTACAAAAGACTGTCTGTGTAGAGCCTGATATAGCTCCACTGTCATCCAAAACACATTAAAAAAACACATGAAAGGGCCATAGTATTACACCAAATGACATATTCATACACTGAGATCAACACAACGAGTGTATTGTATTTTATTCTCACACAAAGCTGACTGTATTTTCGCTCTCTTACAGCTCCTTGTCGGGCAGACTCCGCACTTGGTTATGTGTTCATGCTGCTTTTGCTAGTTTGACGAGCAGGGAGGAATAACACCTTACTGGTACAAAAGAGTACTCTACAGCTCGGGCTATGGAAGAAAAAAAATGTCTCAGGATGTTTATCACATATGTTTGTGAATATGACGAGGAGGCATTCAGTGGTTTCTCGTAACATTTGTAGAAGGACCCCAGCATTCAACATTGTGAACATGCTTTCCATGAATCCAAGAGCTGGGATACATAAAAGACAAGGCGACGGTGGTGACCCTCACATATATACCTTTTTTGACACACTCAGACTCTAATGGTAAAGCAGTGAATTAAAATGAAATGTTATAATGGTACGCTCTATCATATCTTTACACCCTACATGAGTTTTTACAGACTTCTAATAATAAAAAAGCAAGAGAAATATTGTAGCGTTAACCATTTTCTTTTGCTTTAAGCTAAAGGATAGTTTGCCAAGATACCTTTTCTTATTTAACTTCCCTCATGAGCTCATATGTTTGTCATAATTAATGCTACAAACAAAAAATAGAATGAATGCAACAATGTCAAAAGAGGGCTCACAATAGACCTTTTTTAATGCAGACAATTTGACTTATCATTGAAAGGCATGAAAGACCCTGAAATTGGAGCAGCTGAATTGAATTCTGCCATCATTAATTTAATTATTTGCACCTGTGCTTTTCCCATGTGACATGTCAATATGTCTTTCCTGAAAAAGGCCTATGATGGAGTATGACTATATCATACATGATGGCTGCTTTCCTGGTACATGGAATATTACACATCCTCTGATAAGTCATTGTGCAAAATGAGACTGGAAGAGTCTTTGAAGGTGAATTATGTTCAGGAGAAAAACATCTCAGAATTATTCAATATTAGCTCCCTATCACATTAATATCAAAACAAAACAATCGATCTAATCAATCATATTCTATAACAATTGCAAGTTTTTCAACATTTATAAATTATGGAAAATGATGCTGGTGATTGGGATGTGGAACTTGTAGTTTGCAGGCTGCAAGCCTGTTCAGCATTGACATAGTAACAGTAATTTGATATTTGTCATACCAAAGAATATGTGTAAATAAAAAAATGCAATCATATTATGAGATATGATTATATAGTTACCCTTAACTATTTTTGTCTATTTGGTTCAAGCAATGAGCTGTGATGTAAAAATCTGTCATGAATATTTTTATTTTATTTATTTATTTTCAGTTTTGGGTCAGTCTGAAGTGTGAAATGATGAATGTGTTGATGGGTTCACTACAAAGTCCAAAGGCATCAGCGTCAGGAGAGCTGGGTCACCCCCAGCTGTGTCCGTAATGAATTTCAGTGCCATCCTGTTTTTTGGACATGCAACTAATTATTATTATCAAGGTGAGCCATCAGTAAGGAAGAGAGACAGCTCCAGTGTACACCACCACCTGTGACACTAAATGAGCAGCAGGGAGGTTCTTGCCATCAGAGTTTACACCAGACCTTTTTCCTCTTAAAATAATTTTTTAGACATTCCTTCCTCTTCATATAAACAGTATTAACTGCTGCTGGGAAATGTTGCCACATTCTAGATAGTATCTGCACAGTGACATCTGTTTTTGAATTTATCACACAAAACAACTATTACAAGCATTTGTAGATGTATCAAATGTAATCAACGCTGCTAAAGTGAACTGAACTGATTGAAGGATTGGTGCAGTAAGTGTGAATGTGTATGTGTACATAGGCTGTTAGATACTATTTATTTACTACTTTTTGAAAGTTATATCTAGGAATGATGCACTGGTGATGATGCACTAATTTTGATTCAAGGCTCAAGATGCACTATTGCTCTCTAATGGGGTTTCATGCAGTTATAGGCTAGGGTTCTTGCCTTACCTAGCAGTGGGGACACTAGTGATAAAGGCACAAGTAATTTTCAGTCTAATTTTACAAGTGTTTCAGCCTTTTGCATCAGAGACTCCTCTGCTTGCTGCATTCTGCTCGGCTTCATGCCAACATGAGAGAGGTTAGTGGACACATGAAGGATGTAGAGGCTTGTTTGGCTCTGGATGAGGCAATAGGCCAGTGTAGTCAGGGCTATCAAAAGTGGGGGCATGCTGCTCCAGAGAGCTGGGCTTTTGAAAATAGGCTTGGTGGCTCTCAGTGGGATTTCTGCGTCATCTGACAGCAGAACAAAGTTCCTTTGGCAGACAGAGCCCAGTCACAGGCGCTGTTTGATGTAGTCTCTGAAGCCAAAAACATTAGAGCCAGAACACAAATACATAAAGAAACACACTAAGTGAAAATGTTAAAACACGTAATTGAATTATATACTGTATATGGAAAACCCACACACACCAACCCACCTAATGTGGGAAAAGTGGCTGTGGCAGTTCTACCAGTCGTGGTGACTGTGGCGGGTGAATAATTCTGATCTTGTTTCTGTATAAAAGCATGTCCAATACTGAGAGTGGGACTGCTCTGTGTTGTAACATGGCAACATCACTGTCTCTATCTCTCGCTCACACAGCAGGGAACACCTTACTTTGGACATAGTTGGAAGCATATTAATTTTCTCTTTTACACACAAATTCCAAAAAATACAAGTAAAGCAGATAACTTTTAAAATCTATCTATCTATCTATCTATCTATCTATCTATCTATCTATCTATCTATCTATCTATCTATCTATCTATCTATC
>JAPMOB010116429.1:0-29834 GCA_029875015.1 Lepomis gibbosus | reverse complement strand
TGAAGAATTGCAGATTTTGAGTAATAATACATCATTGTTTATTATTATGTTGTTGTATTATGTTGTTGTGTTATTGTTTTCTGTAAGACACACCTGGCTGCTGGTAATAATTCACTATTCCCTGTTGTTGAAACTCAACTCAACACAACACACATCTAAATCTTCAATATTTAACTTCTTCCCTTCATACATGGCTTGTTGGGGCTGAATTTTTCATATGGGCTCAAAAGCCTAGCAGTGTCTAACAAAGGTTTAAATGCAAATATACCAGAACTCTAAGTCATGTGATAAATTATTGAAGCATTTTAATACTAGAAAAGTGAAGATGCATCTTCAAAAGAGGGTCTCAAAAGGAGTGGTCTCCAATGTACATTTCTTTGCAAGACTAAACTGAACAGTGTAAGCTTAAATAATGGAATTTAGAACACATTTTAAATTATGAGTGGTTGTCAGCTTCACATAAGAACCCCTTTGGTCACTACACTTATTAAGTCTTTTTAAAAAATCCAGATCATAATGACAGGCATATTGTTAAGAATTAATCCTTTTAATGCCTAAGCAGTAATCATACAGGAAACTTTTGACACAAATGGTTACTGGAGAACTGAAAGGGAGGCTGATTGTAAATTGTCTGCAGCTCCTATGGCTTGAATCAAAAGGAGCTCAATCACCTTGTCAAATTGAGCAGCAAGCACCAGCTCCTGGTAGTTCATGAAATCCGCTCTGACCTACTCGACTCTGTAAAAACTTTAGGAAACTGAAGTGCAAACGCTCAAGGTGAACAGGAGTTTTCTGCAACATGTCAGAGAAGTTTAGACAATCTCAGGGAAGGACAGATGCTCGGGGGCAGCAGTATAACACAAATAATCAGCTGGCAAGGGATTATTTCAGTCTAGTTTATATTCCTTTCAAAAAGTGAGTTTGGTATATATTTATTTTTCTGTTGTTATTTTTTCCCCATTATATTTGACCTCTCTTGAGATCAAAATCTTTTTTTTTGGACATGTTACATAAACAAACACAAACACAAGGAAGAGAGGAGAAAAAACATCTCAACATTAACACACACCATGAAAAACAAAAAGTAACTATAGTCATAAGTACAACATTTCGAAAACAAATATTTTGAAATACTGTAGAACAGTATTATATTGTCAAATTGTCAAGTTCATTCTTAGTTTTAGTCAATAAAACTCATGTTGGGGGTGTTACTGAGGATTTAATGGTCTGCTTCAATGTACAATAAAATAAACATTATTAAAAATAGCCAACAATAATTTTACTCTATGTGAGTCCATAATTAACCAAAGTTAAAAAAAATCAAACTGAGACCCAGTGGAAAAAGGACATTAATATTTCAATTTTTCTCTTATTAATTTAATCACATTTCATATGCTGATTTAAATTGGCCACGCTCCTCCACTCAGAGTTGACTCTAATCCCAATCTAATTACTAATTATACGGTTGGAGGTTGATTGGACCAATCCTCCCAGCCAAGGCCAATTTGACTCCTTCTGATGTCGAGCACCTTTCATGTGCGATGTCTCACAGGTTTTGAGGACACAGTGTGTGTGTGCGTGTGTGTGTGTGTGTTTTAATCAAATCATTATTCAGCACCCTCAGTCAATAACAAATGAAAATGTTTTCCCACTGCTTCTAGCTGACTAACAAATTAAACAACAAACTAAAAGATCTGACCCTAGGTTGTTCCTATTCATTGATCTGAAAACAAATATGTTTTGGTTTATTAATGCTACCCAGTTGTTACAATGAGGAAAAATTAAAATAAATCACTTAACAAAAAGATCTGTTGATGATAATCATGATATTGTGATTATTTGTGATACTTTATTGCTACTAGTTTTACACATATACAATCTTTATGCTTTTTGTCAAGTGTTTTGACCCTTGAGTGGATTAACGCAATCCTAATCATCTTCAAATCGTAGACACCTCTAATAATTATGCATCTTGTAAATTAGTATGAATCAATTATTTGAAGCCCTGGGAAACATCATTGCCTAATATAAACATATTGTGAATTCCATGTGTTACAATGCAGCTAAACACTGCCAATACTAAACTTACAGTATATTGTCATTTACAGAACAGCAAATAAGATTAATAAATCATGTGTATGTGCTATAATGTGTGTTGGTATTTGTTTGGGACAATCTGCAACTTGCTTGCCTTGCTGCACAAAAACTGTGTCCTGGTCAGTTTTCCTGGCCATGAACTCTTACAGTCCATTACCCTTACCGCTCTGGTCACAGTGCCAGTGACAGTGGCGTCTGATGATAATTTCTCGAGTGATCAGAGGAAGAGACACTTTGAGTTTGGATTTTTTCTGGGAACAGACAAAGACTGCAGCACAGATGGGAAGACCATAGGATCTTGACATCACTGACGAATGGAACAAATGATGCATTTCAGTGTGTGTGTGTATTTATAATTCACTGCCTGTGTGTGGGCACATGCCCAGGTGTGTGTACAATTTTCCTTTTCCCCCCACTGTTCATTATATTCCTAACATACTCAAGAGCTTTGCAGTTAATGAGGACTTGATTTTTACAGCTAAATCCAAATGATCGTTTTCAATTTTGTCCTCAAGCAGGATTTCATTTAGATTGCTATTGCTTTAGTTTGTGAATTATTTTGTATATTCCACACACCTGGACTGTACAAGGCTGCAACCCAACATCCATCCTGTATCCACGAGAATGTTACTGTCAAAAACACTGCTTCAAAATACTGAACAGAATTTGCAGGATATGTTTGATAACACAGACTGTATTTTAGTCTATTTTAGTCAAGCTGGGCTTCACTTCTCAATACTTTAACTGCTCTGCAATGATTGAAGTACATTGAATGGAAACAGAAAAACACTGTTTCATTGTGATGATTTTTCACTGTGAGGTGCCTGCTAGAGAGCATTATGCTAGGCAATAAAGAAAATACCAGAGAAGTTAAATGTGAAGAGAGTTAAAGAGTTGCAATACTGTTTGTTTAATGTTGTACTGGCCTCTCCTTGTAACCATGCAGTCAAGAACCAGTACATGGCCTCTCCTATAAGTAGTCCACGTTGTTCAAAGACGTTGACTGACACATGACACACATGACACTGGAAATGGCAGACTGTGTTCATGCTACTGCCAACTTAAAAGCACAACAGCGTTGTTTGTTATGTCATTTCTTTTTTTTTTTACCATACAACATGCAATCAGTAAAAAACACAGTCACTATACAGTATGAGCATCCATGTGTGGCGTTGAAACCTGAAATTAGGTGAAACAAGCCTTTGCTCTTCTGTCCCCCATGTAAGTCAACCTCTAACAAGCATTAATATGAATAATACCCTTTCTAACGAAATTTAAACACACAATAAACTTTCTAATCAAGAAAACGAAACTCATTTTGATGCTTTTTTGTTTTCGGTTTTGAGTCTAAAGCTTAAACCAATCCTGCTTGCTGTCTTTCTGTGTGGCAGCACAAGCTAAAAACTGAAGCACATTTTACGCACCCACACATTACGACTCCTCTAAGTTGTGCTCACTGCAAAATAGGATGGAGGAAAGCAGTGGATACTTCATTAGGAAAGTGTGCAAGGCAAGGGGCAAAAAAATTACCCCAAGAATCCTAATGTTCCCAAACATTTCCCTTTTTAGATTTCCTTAAAAGAACTATGTAATTTGATAGTAATTATGGGTGAAATAAGAATTTGTGGGGATGAACTCTGAGAACAAGCAAATAATAATACATTTATTTATCATTAGAAGCTTTTTAAAAAAATACTATAGTTGCATGCTGTGCTGCAGAGACATTTTGGTCTGACTTGCTGTGCGCTGACTGGGGGTGTCTGAAGGTTACATCAGTAATGAAGAGGAATTAATTAACTTGTGTGTGTACCAATTTGCCATTGTCTCTATTTTCCTTATTATTAATTTAAAATTAAATAGGTATTTTCAGGAAAAATATAACTGAAATTTTGGGAAATTATAAGGAAAATGCGCATTTGTAAATAAAGCGTTACCACACAATCTTATTAGCTCACATTTTTGTTACCTCTTCTTCTGATGAGCACACACTGGGCAGATTCTCATTAATGGATTTGCAATCAATTCACACATTTGATTCATGTTCATTTAAAGACGGACGTGATATACAATGGGGAAAAAAACGTCTTGTGTAGTGAGAGAATTTCCTTTCAGTACTAATTAATGCTGTAATATATATTGTACATCTACTTGAGAGCGATGGAAATATATAATACAGAATAAGTTTTTGTACATCATCTTTCCCATAAAGCTGCTGTGTGAGAGGCAAGGCTTTGATAGTGTAGTTTGAGTTGTATGCAGTAATAAAGGTTACACTGCTTTGAACTCAAGAGAACAATGGAAACTATATTAATGGTAGAGTTCTTAGGAAAAATAAATTGATCTTCTGTCTGTTTTACTTTGGATTTTTTCCTCAGTACAGGACCAAAGGGGCATCATAGAATAAAGAGAAATACCGAAAGTTTCAAAAACAAGAAGAGCATTCTTTGTTTGGAAAATAGGGTAAAAATAATGCAGGCACTGCTGCACCAGGAGTCCACTCTGTTGCCATAACCTCTAATAAAGGTTTTATGTCATTGTTTGAGTATATGTGACTCTATGTGTGTGTGGTTGTAACTGCTCATAACTCATAGTAGTGTGGGCAGTGTGTGTATTTGGAAATGTCATCTCAATTAGTTGTTGAGCCCCGAGTCGTGAGAGCTCTGACAGGGCAGTAATGAATGGCATCACACTGGGACTAAAATACACCCAGCAACTGCGAGGAATGACCAGAATATTCTATTTCCTCTTAACATCTTCTTGCTGCTGATTGTGTGCAGGACAGAATGATAACTGTGTGGGCGGCTGCTGTGTATGTCACTGGGAAACAGAAAAGGTGCAGCTGTTGTTGCCATAAAACCTACATTACATCTTCATCATCTTTTATCTTAGCTGTTGTGTTTTGGTGCGCAGAGGCTAGCTCAAACATCTCTCAATGCTTCCAATTTCTGGCTTGGGTAGCTATTTTGAATTTCTATCTACAAATCTATTGTTTTGTCATTTTTGGGGCCCCACAGGCAAAATTTACCTCACGTTTTAAGGAAGCTATAATATCAGCCATCATATGAAGACTTTAAATTATCCTCATTCCCTTCTCGATGATGGTATAGATTCAAGGCGGCTGTAATGGAGGCTTTGCGTGCAGACAATTAGGGTCTCGTGTAATTAAACTGTCTTTTATCTATCACAGTCATTACATGGGCCACATCTGAAGACAGAATGTGGACATTAGGCAAGTCACATTAAAATGTAATTGACTGTTAAATAAAGTAAACAAATAAATTATCTCCACAGCTGTGCAGCTCCAGTCAAAGAATAAGCAAGAGAAAGACTGCTCCGTGGCCTTGACAGCACATGCATTTTGATGTTTGTTTTGAATTCATCGGTGTACCTTCTTTTCTTTTCTTCTGAACATTTCTTCGTAACTTTGCAATGCTTGCTACGCCTTCTGACTGTCTGTTTTTTTGCCCAATCAGATGAGTGGCTGAAACCATCAGTTCACCAAAAGAACCTTCCCAAGCCTTGACTTATCCTGAATTCATTCCTTACAGCTGGTACTTGTGGTGAAGTCAGTGTGTGAAGCAAAGAGTTTGCCAGAGGAAACTGTCAGTGGTGACTTTTGACAGCCTGTGTGATGAAGGTATCCAACAGAGTCATGATCTTGTTAATGACTGCACCGCACAATAGGCCTGATTTAAATGCACCAATCAACGCTTATCTAAATATCAACCCTGATTATTAAGTAGCTTTGTATCAGTAGCACTGATTAAAGAGATTTTATTATTAATTATTACAATAATCTTAGCTCAGGCAGACGTGGTTCAAAATATCTGGCTTTAAGACTATCAAATTAGTGTGTGTCATTTAATCAGTTTAATCAAAAGGACTTTTTTTGATGACCTCCACCTTGGGCAAAGTACATCCAAAAGAGACCATTTATATTTAAGGTCTTTCTGATACTTTTGTGATGATATAATGAAAATTATGATAGTTATGAGGTGTAAAAACCCTGAATTAAATATATGATTACTTTCTCAAAGATTTTACATTGGCGTATGAACAGGTTCAAAAGCTACATATAGTAGACTGAAATTACTTCTATTTTAAGAAAGAGTAAACATTAAATAAGAAATAAATAAGAACCTAGTGTAAGTCACTACTATTTTGGCCTAAGAGGGATCATACCAAAAATCTTAAATGAATTCCAGGTAACATTAAACACATTTACAGTAAACATGTTTATGAAAACCATTGTTTTGCTTTTATTTAATGATTACTCTCAGAAGCTATATTTATTCACCCTTCACCATGAGATAATCTAGGTTCTGTGCAGCTGATGAAAACAGCATTGCTATCTGTATATCATCCACTCCTCCCGTGATTGTGCTTTGCTCCTTCATACAGTGCCGGCTCCAGCAAAACTGATCTGACATCCCCAAATAGCATGGCGATGAAACCATATCACAGTGTTCAGATTTCAATTCTGCTCCTTGGGGAAATATTGTTTCAAGCCATTACTCTTCATCAAGGGGACGTCATACCCACTCTATGCAGCTATTGTCCTCTATGGCCCGTGTCTTCAGCTGTGCCCCTGAGACAATAGCACACGTGATGTACAAGCTGCTGAACCCGACATGCAGCCCCAAAGGACCACAGTGCAATGATCAAAATCCTTAAATGGTGCTTGCATAGAAATTTCATCATTATTTTGGGAGTGAAATGCATCAAACACCATTCGCTTGATGAGATGTTCATATGCTGAAATGGTGTAGCTTACAAAGTACTTATTAAAAAAGCAGTGTGTCATGAATCACTTGGATACTGTGATCTTCCCTACGGTCTGTGTTGAATATGCTCAGTTTCAGCGCGACTGGCACAGCACCAATGATCCATGCCCATTCCCCATTCATCTTCACTGCTTGCTCTGTGTACGGAATTCCACAAATTACAGCCCTGGTGGACTCATGCTGCTCTAATCCTCAGCAAAACTGCAAGGGGTTATGTGGGGAACCCTGCCAGTTACCTTGGGGGGCGAATGATCTCTCCGACCTACCCCTACTAACACCAGTGGTTGTACCACAACGGGAAAAGATTGCTCTCTGCTTATTATTACTTCCACCTCCCACAATGGCACAGAAGATGAATCATACCTGTCAATCCTTATCCCTGGTGCAGGGAGGCCATGTTTGTTTATATTGATCGGCAGCATATGTGGCACAGCTGTTGCCGGCGGAGGCTGGTGCTGGCAGAGGTTTGTTCACGCTTTCCCTTGGCAACAGTACAGTTGGCAGGCAAGACAGCAAGCAGTACGCACTTGACTAATCAATACAAACAATGAAGCAGCAAATCAAGAATAATGTTGGAACAGATAGAAAATGGGGGGAGAATAAAGCGTTTCATTATTTGCTGCTCAGAAATTCTGTTTGGGATCTAGTGAAATGTGTGTTCATCATGCTTAACTATTCTTTGTGTTATTTTTCCTCTTGTGTGTTTAAAGGAACATGAATAATGCATAAGGGATATTTACACATTTTTGTCATGTGGTTGTCAGATGTTCCCTTGTTTGTCTTTATGACAATAGCACCTCCGAAACTTATTTGATATTCAGCATATTTATACTGTATATGTATGTTAATTCACTTGCATCGACTAAATACTGTAATTGTTTTGAGATGCCCACTTTTGGATATTTGCACAATAAGGACAACCTTCAGGTTTGATGATCAAATGCGAGAAACCCTTGCACATAATTTGTATACCTATATAGGTAGTGTGAAACACTACAAGGACATCAGGGGTGCACAAACGTCCTTGGATAATAGTCTGTAAAGGGGGTACAACAAACCATAGAAATCCAAAATCATGTGAATGTGGGAAATTGTAAGAGAAAGTGTAGGAAGTGAGGCAAATTACTCAAGGTGCAGCATCTGGCAATGATTAGTGGCCATTAATTGGTGTTAACTGGTGCTACTAGTGTTTACAGAGTTGAAGGATAATTAGCTGGGGGTCAACTCAGGGCTGAAATTAACATGTCAGAACTCTGCAGCTGTCTCATGACAACTAGGTAAGGTAGTGGTGGAGTGTACCAAATTTCGTTGGCAGGATAGTGTGGGATTATGATTAAGCGGATGGTTGTGTGTGTGTGTGTGTGTGTGTGTGTCATGTGGATTATTACAGGTATTTTACTGAGTGAGATCGGTCATCATGTGTCTGTGTATGTGTGTGAGTGTGTTTTGGATAAATAGAGAAAGAATGAGCGTCTATGTGTCTGTCCTGATGTGGATCACCACATGAGCCAAAGTGACAAAAATTAAGCACCTCAAGAATAGCTCTCAGCAGGGCCCAGACTTGATTTGCCAGAGTAAACAGTGAAAAGAAATACTCCAGCCTAGTCAGCCTGTCTGCAGTGTGTCCATGGGGAGACCTATTGCAGAGATCCAGCTGCAGCACCTGCATAAACACTAAAACTCAGTGTGGGCAGCCACCACACACAGCTGGGGAAATATGCAAGCACTGTGTTGGGGAGAGCAAAGTAGACACTGCTCTCAGATTGGAGTTTGTTGCGGAAAGCTGATGTACCATCCATATCCAAAAGGGCGGACATTGCCGTTTAACTAACTGTGGATGGAGGAGACAGGAATAGCAAGGCAGCATATCATCGCTGGTGTTGGTAGCATCCATCACAGCACATGGGGAACCTCGGAGGACTAGCCACCACTTTGCAGAAGCTAAAGGGATTCCAAAAAAAAGAATGAATAAATCTGAACGTTAACGCCAATGCATTAACATTCACATTAACATTTATATCTACTCATTTGGCACAATTGATAAGATGAGAATTCCACATTTGAACATATGGAAGTCAATAGAAAAACACAACAATGCAAGGTTGCATTTTTTTCTCTTGGTGTTACACGCTCAATAGCAAATATCTTTTCCTCTAATAACCTAGGTCTTCATCATGTCAAGATCAGGAATGGACAAATAACTAAGTCATGCACCCCTTCACTTCAGTTGGTACATCTATTAAGCCTATTATGCATTTTACCGTCTGACTTTTTAATGTTTCAAACTAACTCATTTTAAAATAGGACCCCTTTAAAAAAGACGTAATTATGCATAGCTACATACATACAATATTGTACTAAAAGAATGAGGCTCATATGACATGTTCACCTAATAGACATTTGGCAAAACAGATACACACAAGCTTGGTACGGTATGGAATTTCTGTTGTGTTGTTTTGTGTTTTATGCTCAACTTTGTTTCCTACCTGGAACTTCACTGCATACCATTTTTCTCAAATCTTTGCCAACTGCTGGCAATGACAAAGGGATGTCTGCCACGATAGCCTTGACACATCCAAACTCTCACACTGGAGGATAACTCTCAGCCATCACAGTTGCTACAGGATAATGACTGGAGCGAAATGGGACTAAATCCTTTGTACGATATCTTATCTCTCTAGGTCTGTGGAATTTTTTTTCTTTTATGAGACCTTACGTTTCATAAACCCCAAATTCATTTCACTCTGTATCAGTGCTGATACAGTTTCCCCGTCAATGAGAGGGAACTCTGGGGCTGGGAGATAGAGGAGGGGGGGTTCACCACACACTACAGGCATAGCGGGAAAACTGAGATAAGAATATTAAATGGGAGAAAGAATTGTGTCTTCTCCTCCAAACTAATAATGTGACTGAGGATAGAAATGAAAAGAGAACATTCAACTTAAGCCTAACAAATTTTAGAGGGTAGAGTGTGTTTCTGTGTGTGAGCATACGCGTTGTAGGAGAGTGAATTTTAAAACATTGTTTTATGGAATGCTATTTCAATTAAATTATGGAACATCTTTTGAAAGTAAATATATTAGGGTAATCTGAATCAACTAAAACTACAATTTAGGCTCTACAACAGACTTCAGTGTCACCAACATGCTTCACCAAGGCCTCAACTATGCAATTTTGATTTTGGGCTGTCCCAGGTCAAAAATGACAATCATGAGAGTATAATGCACTGTGAAGCATGGTCGCCAATTGAAAGTGTCAGTCTTGACCGAATTCTCTCTGATCTGAAGACCGAAAGAAATGTTGCAGAATACACTGGTTGCATTTTCACAACATGAGAGCAGTGCAGATGGATGACATACACAGTATGACATAACAATAAACCTGTAAGATTTAAAAACAGATCTATTGTCCGCATTCAACAACATGTCCATGTCCATGTGAATACATTTTGCTGATTGTTAATCACTACCTTGCAAGAAAATGAAGAAAGACTATCTTGCTGTTTACAACTGACACTCGGAAAATTAATCAGTCCCCCTGATGATGACTGCAAATTGCCCAAGATTATGTTGACACGTCTTCATTGCTGCATGTAGGAGGAGGCGATGGCAGCAGAACTGCCATTTAGCCTGCCAATGGCCCCAGGGGATTCTTCTTCTCTAGCATTCTTTTTAATGTCTGGCAATTAAAGGCTGTCTAACTGCCCGAGAGAAGGAGAGATGGAGAGAGAGAGAGGAATAGAGGGAGTATGACTGAGTATAGAGTGAGGTTCAAAGAGAGAGACAGGGAGAGAGAGACAGAAAAGAAATAAGAGAAAAACAGAAAGACAGACACACATAGATCTCAAAAACTATATGATCATGTTAGGACTCTATTTAATACTGTCTCTGTGGTGTGGTCACTTAAAACATCAACCATTTGTACTGCTGAAATTATATTTAACAAGGGGTACCCAGTCGTTGCTGAAATTTTTCACTTCACACTAACAGGCCCCGGGGGGATAGCCTCTCATCTCCTCTAAAGTGTTATCTATAAATTACAGTGATGTGCACCGTCCATACACTACAACTGTTCATCAGGCAAATCCATCCTACCTAGTTTTCATTCACACTAGCAGTTGATGCTAATGCTTTCCATATCTATCAATGTGACAGGCACAGCACGTTGGTTTGTTTCACTCAACGGGAGAAATTAATCACACACATTTAGTATAACAAGAGAACATTTGAGCTCTGCATTAACTACACTCATGCTGGTTTTGATGGCCATATTAAGATAACCCTTTCAGGCTTCTTATTGAGGCTATTTGTTAACTGTTCTAACTTAAGTGTCATAGCAGATTTTGGACTTGTACATATTTGAATTTCATGCATTTATATAGTACGATCTGTAGTATATACTATTTTAAGTACAGGCCTTAAGTGTACTTAAGGTTGCATGAAAGTTATTTATGTGAATATGCAGCACAATTTTCAGTTTCTTAGGAAATATTTCTGTAGATAAAAATATTATCATTGACAAATGTCATTCGAATACTGTTCTTCTATCATGGGGCTGTGTTAAAGTGCTCTCTATCAATGGCAGCTTCATAAGTAAAGCATAATGCAGGCACATTATAGGCAGATTACATCTATTAGTTACTGCTGTGCTGCATGCAAATGGTGTGCCCATGGGAGAGCAGAAAATCATTTTAAACTTCAATAAGTTACAAGCGGTGGCAAGTCTACCCATAATCTGCACAAGGCCCCAGGCAACAATGAGGCTGGATGCAATTAGGGGGGAAATAAAATTCTACACAGTAAACAAAGAAAAAATGTTAAAAGACTGATGAAAGAAAAATGAACATCGCACAGTGAGATTGCCTCGTCTTTGATGAGGTCGGCTGTTGCTTCCTTTAATTGCCACATAATGCTGCTGTTTTCAACAAGGATAACTACGCCTATTTGTTGTAATCTGACCAAGCAAGAATGACTTAAGGCCAACATGTCAAACTAATATGATTTTTTAAATTAATAGAAAATGTGTCTTTGTCACAATAATAACATGTTCCAATTTTAGGAAATGCAGGAGTGTACACATGAGCTTTGTGATGATCTTTTGCAAATGTGGAAGAATGATTCAAATAATTTACCAAGGTAAAAGAAGGAATACCAAAGAATAAAAATACTCAATTACAAGTAAAGTTTTTATATTAACAACATAGTGTACTTTAAGTATGTATCTAATCTAAAAATATTAATTATGCAGTGGTCCCCATTCATATTATGATATCACTGTTATTAATGTAATAATATATAAATGGTTACTTTAGATATATTTATAGTACTTTATATGCTGTCGAATCTATAACAATGCATTATAGTTCATAAACTGAAATGTAACTTGTATGTAAAATATTGACCACGCATAGTAACTAGTACATTCAGCTGTCAGATACATGAGGCCAGTAAACATTACAATATTTAAACGAGTAACAACTTCCTGCAATACGGTAATGTACATGATTAAATAGAAATGTAATTTTCACCAATTATATTTTTAGCCTAGTAATATCAATAAGTGAATACAGATTTGAGATCCAGAAGGTTTTGTGCCCTGTAATGAGTGGGAGTGTCACAACTGTCAAACCCCACGCGCTCCTCTGTTGTTTTTGCCTGAACGCCCAGTCCCTAGCTCGTGCTGTTGGTCAACTCGACAATACTCGTTTCTGATTGGCGGAAAAACGGCTCTGTCATCAGTGTTGACGTGTAAACCAGGAACTTGCAATGGAGGAAGTGGTGTGTTGGTATTCCAGCGAAATTTGGATCAAAGTACCATAAAACCGTCAAGTCTTCGTCCTCGCGTGTCCACATACAGCAGCCAGGCACTTCGTAAGCAGAAACACCTCTACTAAGCGACGTATTCTCTCGATAAACAAGATCAGTGTAAGTATCGATTCGTGAATCCAATTTATGAAGACTTGTCAGTTGAAGTTCACGTTACATCTCCACTGAAATGCTTAAGTTAGTAGAGTTAAATGATATCCTTTTGAGTCCTGCAAGCTCTAAGACTTTCCTCTTCATCTTCGAGACTGCAGAGAGAAGAAAGGTGCAAATGCATGCATATAGTCTGTTAACAGCACAGTGTTAGGTCATTGCCACAATGCTGACAGATAGAAAGCTGTGATTACTTCTAAATGCCAGACACCACACCAAGCTATGCTATAAAAGTTGCATGTAACCTACACCCAGTCCCTATTTTATTAGGTCCACCTAGCAAAAACTAATGCAGGCTAGTTATATACATTTTTTGGTGAAACTGTTTTAGAAAGATGTTAGTTATTACACTAAGAATTATTACAAATATTTTTTCACCCCATAAATATTACTCCATAATGATGCTCTTGTTTTATGTCTTCTGGATTCATGCCATTAGGAAACTACCGTATACTGTGTTTTTTCAGTGCATTCTGCCTGTGGGTGTTGTTACAGTATTTTCCAGATTGTGGTGTAACTAGGGGTGGGAAGCACAGGGTACCTCATGATATGATATGATGCATTATACCAATAATACAGCAATTCTGTGATAATCAATATTGCTACACAATCCTAAAATGATACATCACAATATCTAACTATGAATACAAAATGCCTGTGAAAAGGTAAAGTTTTCTCTCTATTTATTCGCTGCAAATCCAAACTGTTAGAGCACAATTCTGCAGCACGTTTTTCAGTCTGTAAATTAAAATTACAGAACTATAGAGCAACTATGAAAAAATCATTAAACAAACATTTCTCTGTGAAAGGAACATAAAAATGTAAATATACAGAATTTACTGAAAATATGAAATTGCTGCTTACCACCTATACCTGATAACTGTTCAATGACTCAGTGTTGTGCTGCCCTTTCTCCACCTAGTGACTATTTATTTATTTATTTATTTTAGGCCACTGGGAATTTTAAGTTTGTGTTTGACCCTTTGGGGTTGCTGTAGCTAATCAGTGGGGAGCAGTTTTTTATTTAGCAAAGTAAACATATGTAAGTATTTGCAAAATATGTCACTCTGGATCTTAAGCATGTGAAGCAAATTGTGTAGTTTATGTTAAGATTATCGCAATCGTGATGCTACGTCAGTTAACATGTCAATGGAGATTCCCATTATATGTTAGCATTGAGCTAATCGTGAAAGTGCTATTTTTATTTTTCAAAATATATTTATATGATGAGCTTTAATATCAATACAGTATCATAAAAAATGTATGATGATATATTGCTGTATCGATTTATTGGCAATGGCACATCCATAATTGTAACCATGTGCAAAGTAAATAAAAAAAAAACATTTGTGACTTCAATTTAGGAGAAATTCTCCCTTAAATACATTTTTTTTGCACAGTGCAAAGTAGTTCCACCAGGGATGGAACCTTAGGCTTCTAATTAGAAGAACAACTGTTACTAAAATACATCATTAAAAAATGCTAAATTTACTTGCCAGGCCTAGTTTAGGTTTCCAGTTAATTGAGGTTATGTTAAACACTGTTAATGACTAGAATGTAATACCAGCTTTGTCATCCAAACATATTAAAAAGTGACAGAAAGGGACCAACAATGCTCCTGTCACTATGCTTACAGTAGATATTTTTTCTAAAAGTCAGCAGATTGTCTTGTTATGGTTTCATATGCCACTGTTGCAAATGCAAAATATACTGTAACACATCTGTTGAAATTTCAGTGAGTGGAATGACCACAGGTGATCACAGAGGCTTCAACTGTGTTGCTTTTGGCAATTTAGATATAAAATAATGTGATGCTGATGCACAGTACAACAGAGCCAGCAAATCTGAGAGCCTACTGTGTCCAAGTGTAAACATTACATTTGGACAATTTTCTCTCTTCCTTTTGTCCTCCTCTCACTTCTTTTTAATTTGCTGACTGTGGTTTTCAAACGCTCGAGAACAATAGCTGTGCATACAACCCCCTTCTCTGCTGGTACTAACAGTGTTTGAAATGTAGCTGAAAGCAGTGTTTTCAGTATAAGGTAAAATTCAGGTTTCCCAAGGCGGCAGTCTCCCATGAGAAGGTATCAGTCAGCCAGCCACGCTTCTTGAACATGCTAATTCAGTCTCTTTCCTCTATTCCCCGGCTGCTCCTCTAGACTCTTCACCACTCCTGTTCTCCTAGGATGCACATAGATACCTTTTCTGTTCTCCTCTCTGTTCTCCCCTGTGCACACCTGCTTACACATTTCTTCCCTGTCACACTTAAACATGCTTAAAAAAAATCTAATCCTCATTAGACTAGAAGGACATGATGGATATTGAGCGTTATTTGTCAAAACATATCCCACTTGTCTTTCAAATCATGCTAAAATCTTTCAGGCAGAGAACCGGTCAAAGGGAGTGTATCATCAGAAAGCACTGGCCTGCCCCTCGACTCATACCTGCTTTTTCCACAATTTTAAACAAAAGGCTACAATATTGATTGATGCAGTGTGTGAGGGAGCCTGTCTGGAATGTAGAGTGCTCGCTGAGAAACAAGTATGTTGTATGGTTTCAACAAACACACACACACACACTGAGTTTTATCACTGTGGCATATTCATTTCAGGTGGTTGTACAATATACACACCCATGCTTTGATATAAATGCACAGCCTCATGCACTGGCATTTATTCTGTCACACAGTCCCCCACTTGCATTAGTCCTAAGGACACTATTTGTATTATTCCTAGCTCTTTCGCTTTGTATCTTCTTCCCTGTGAGCTGTCAGGGTAATCAGAAAGAGCTCATGGTGTGAAGGGAGAAGGTGTTAGACTAAATGAGATGGATAGAAAGTGCACATACTGTGAACGTAACACACGTGGAAGGTGGTGGGATTTAATTTAATTATCTCCAGCAGATGTATGTGAAAGATAAACCATCTGCCTGATCAAAACTGACTACAGAACTGTATATATAATTGTATTTTAACTTGAATCCTTCCTGCAGATTTCACAATTTATCTCAGAGTACAGCAACAGGAAGGGAGCTATATCCTTATTTGATTAAACTAAACGATCAGGTGTAAAATTGAGACCCAGCTGTGAAAAAGTTTTTTTTTTTTTTTGTCATTTTTTTGTCAGGCTGGAGAAGGAGAATGGGGAAGAAGGATGCCAGTGGGACCAGATTACCAGTTGATCAGTATCGTAAACAGATTGGTGAGTCCTCATTCATCCTGGTGCTGGTTAATCAAATTGTTGCTCATCAGTAAATTAGTCAGCTGTAATGTAATATATTTGGTATCGTCAGTTGATTTGATAGCTTGACATTAGTTAGAAACCGATCTAAAGACATGCTCAGAATGCTTTTATTTGTTTTATAAAATAAAATACATTCTCTATGACATTTTTTACAATAAATGATTGACAGTTTAATCAGAAAGATAATCAATGTATTAACTGACAATTAAAACAATAAGTTCTGTAAATACGCCCGTAATGCTTTTTGACAGTTGAGATGGGTCTTCGGCTTGTTGTGTAACAAACAAAAATCATAACTCACTACTTGATGTGGGCAATTTTACCACAGCACAGTAATCAGTGCAGCGTTCTCTCACAGAAAGAAGCTAACGTCACACTCAATAAATCATGTGATATTGTATTGCATTGAGCAATTCTGTGGTAGTTTGATGTATTTCCCAAAACTGCCAAACAGCCCAAGGTTTTTGAAGATAGTAACAATGGCTACACAAACATTAACATAATCTCTTTGCACAAAAAAAATCTTACCCAGACTCACTGGATTGGAACCAGTGTACAAGCTGTGGAAGGAATTACACTTGGAGACGAGCAAACTGCATCTAAGGTCACATCACTGACGGATAGTGAATTCCGCGCTTAAAAAAACTGCCCCTTTTGATATCATGTCAGAAGCTGTTTTGTCAAACTTTAATACCACTTTAATCCTGCGGTGTTTTGTTTCCCCATCTTTCCTCTTACATCACAAAGGCTAAACTAAGGCAATATGGTTGGTATCAATCAAAAGTTTGGTCCCCTTTAGCATGCCAGCTGTGGTTGCTTGAAGATCACAGCTCATATCATGTCTTTTTGTTTTTGTTTTCCTCTTGTGGAGCAAAACCAAAAGGTCGCCAGTGGCAAAGCTGGATAATTGTGAGCAGCTATGACTGACACACACACAAAGGGAAGCTCTGTTCTTCTTATAGGATTAAGGCTTCTACTTCAGATCCCAAGAGTGGCATATTGTGTACATGAAGTGCAGCTTGCAAGTAGTTTATTAAACACGAAAGGTGCCCGCTTTACGATCCAAAGAAGAAGATTGAAAAGAGTGACACAATTCAGAAGATGTTATAATAATATAACAAAGTTATAAAACTGGCAGGGCACCTTGAATTATCAGGTATATCCACGGTGTCTCCACACGGGAGACCTCTGGCTGTGAGAAGTCTAAGAAGCAGGTTTAGTGGTCCTGTTTCAATAAGACTAAGAATTTTTTAAGTCTGGAGAACAAGAACACTTCATCCCATCAATCAGAAGTCTTCCACTGAACCACAACACAAAAAGATTCAGGCTCATGCTCAGGGATGAGGTCAGACATACAGTACAAGTGTACATCCCAGATGACTTAATATTTAACTTAGTCTGTCTTGTTGCTTTTGAGCATCATCATCAATTTGTAAGATGTGGTGATGTGGACAGACTCTTACTACAGGTTGAATGGAGATGAATTTTCTGTCTTAAAAACATCACGCCCCTCTGGTCTTAATGTGTTACCTTCTTGTTTTCTTCAATTTGTCTATTAAAATGTTTTGTACTAATCCACATCCCCCTTCTGAAAATTGTGTCAACTACGACATTGTTCTGGTTCCCTTCCTCCCAGTGGATGATGGTTTGTTGGCCCCTGGTGATTCACATCCTCTGATTATTTCAGGTTTTATATTTCCTGGTGTTACTTTTGTGTTAACAGCACTTATGAGATGGTCTCTTAAGCTAAATGTTTTATGTTAATGCTCATTTTTGTTTCTTTTTATCACTTTCACAATATACTTTTTGCATCAGATAGCCTACATTTTGTTTTGTATTTTCTAAGAATGTGATAATTCTCTGATATGAAAACCGTCATCGTTACACTGACTACAATAGCAATATTTGTCTTTCTCAGACACATGATAGTCTGTTAAGAAAGTCTTGTACTCTACCATGCTTGAAGAGACAGGGTGACATAAAAAGAAGCGTAACAATTGTGTATGTTTTCAAGAATAGGATTATTTAGCCCATAGGTAGCTCTTAACCGTCTGCTATTGTGTAAACCCAACATGTTCAACAAATGAGAGACAGCCATAACATAACTCTCCCCCACATCGCCTACCAGAGGTGTAGGAAATCTTGTTTTTTTTCTTTATTCCTTCCCATTTAGTTTTGTTTCTTATCAATTCAAAACTATGTAACACAGGTGTCAGGGACACTTTGGTCCTTTCTTTACCTCCTCCTCCTTCCAACCCCTCAATTTCTACCATTTTTCTCCTTCTTTTTGAAAAGAATGGCCATCAGGCAATTTCAGTGAACCACTGTTTAACAGAAAAGGTGGAAAACAGAGAGAAGGAGGGGGAAAAGACATCGGAGAGGAAAATGAAATGTTCAAAGATAGCATGGGGCAGGGTCTTTTCAGAGCTTGAACAGGCCACACATGGTAATTTGAAATCGTAATAGGGTGGCTTATTCATGGAACAACAGCAGCAGTCCAGATTGTCGGGCTGTACCATCATCTCTGCCAGAGTGCTTTTGTCATGTCAGATGGCCATCACAGGGTCACTGTGTTGACACTCTTTTTAAATACCATTATTAAGCCGGTTTTAATTGACTGTGCCAAGCTGCCTTCAGGAGAGGTAAAGCTGTAGTGTGCTTACGTGGATGTGCAGGTGGTCACTCTGTTGAAGTAATGATTGCCGCTGCCTGCAGAACAAACTAGGGAAAATTGTCTACGCAGATATCCAAAATTACAAGTACAGAATGGCAAAATGGAAATTACTGGCTTTAGAAGGTAATTTTACAAAAGTGTACTTCTTGCAATTAAATGTGAGAAACTGATATGTAGGCGAAATATCTGTAGGGAGACCATGGTATATCATCAATATTCTGTAGTTTTATTCTTGTCTTTATATTAAGCATAATATTCATTACTTTGAATATTTTATAGGCTTTTACTGTGATTCTCACGTGGACTGCGAGATGTTGCGTCCCCTCTCCCCGCCTCATATGATGCAGGACAAGGCATAAATGTCTCCCACGTGTCTGGCACCAGCCCTCCAGTTTCACTACCATGCATCTTGGCAGATGCCAGTGATCCGCACCATGTGGTCATTTACTATTTGGCCACCACGCCACACGGACACAGAAGCAAAGCAAAGTAAAGTATGAGGAACCGTCAGACACGCTGTCACTGAGGTGCCTGAATTGTCCCAGGGCTCTAAGAGACTACTGGACAGTGGTCTGTCTGTCCAAATTACCCCATCACTCTGTATGTAGTGCGTATGCAGACACAGACACACATGCTGAATTCTTCAGGTATGTTTGTGTTTCTTTTGACATAGACCAGTGATATCAATGGACAGTGATATTAGGAGCTTCTGTAAATGGTATTACTGCAATTTAAACATTTTTGCCGTAGCTAATTTGGGATTTTGCGGATTAATTGACAGAGATATAAACAAGAAGACAACAACTTGGGGAAACAGGTAATGGCATAGTGCGTGTCTCAGAATGAAATTCTGGTGGGTCAGCTCTTTATTCACTGGTAAAAGTAACATAGCTGACTGATACCTTCATATTTTATAACATGATGCATGAAATTTAAATGTTGCGTAAAGGAATACTTCAATACTGTATAGTCCATTAAAGCAGGGCTTTTCCTGGCACAAAATGAGGCAAAGGTGGTACTGTTCCTCAGCTGTGACTTAATGAGCCTAGACACAATTTTAATATTTTTACAAACATTTGAATGTGGCTTACGTGTGCACAGCCAAAATGTGGATAGTTAGTGAGTCGTTTCTGATGAACAGATTTGATGACATTATAGTAGATAATGGTGAGGTACTACAATCTAGTCATTCATTATCAAGTTGTTCCTTGTACTTTACTTCCTTTTTGTAGCATATTGTCAAGTATTTCCAAATCATATATGCAAATATTTTTTTGTATTGAAAATTGAACTAAATCTTTCCTGTTGTTGACACAGTCTCACACAACTAAGACTAAAGAAGAAAAAGATGGGTATTAAAACAGTAAGTAATTCATAATTCGAGGCAACTAACTTAGGGATGCAATGATCCGACCGTTTCAGTCCCGTTACTGATGCCAATACCTGGGCTTCAGGTATCGGCCTGATACAAGTGTAAAATGATTAACCTACATTCCTCACTGTGAAGAAGAGACTGGGGAAATGAATGAACATCAAGCTTCATCAAGCATGGACTACCTACAAACAGCTGACCCCTTGTTTATTATATCTCTCTATGCATGGCAGTACTACATGATGCTTCATCGTGTGGTATGAGTATAATTTAATTGAATAGATCGGCCCCCTTGTCACTGATATCTGATCCAGCTATTTGAGTCAGTATCGCGCCGATATCCGATAGCAGTATCAGATCGGTGCATCCCTAAACTAAATGTTATCCTTCTATTTCCAATATATGATCCACTCACACTAAAATTAACCACTAAAGCATTCAGAATAAAGTATGAAGTTAACAGAGGAACTAGTTGAGTAACTCTGCAACACTCTTGACTCTCCCCTCCATCATCTGTCTGTTCCGCCTGAAGCAGTTGCCCTGTACTGTATTTTGTCTACTTGCTGCTTTTTGTTAATAATCTGAAGTCTGCTCTTAAGTGAGTGTGTCACCCGAACTGTCTTTTCACTGTCTTGCCCCACTTTGGAGTATTTAACTGTTGCAGTTACAGTTGGCAGGAATGCTTTTAATGCAATATCTTGACATAGGTTTTATCATTGATGATACGTTCAGGTTTTGGTAAAGATGGCACTGAATTTCAGCGTCTACATTTCTTATATACAGTCTGTGGTCTACATACCTTATATTTACACAAGAGTATATACGACACAAGACTAGAGATGTCTAACCCCTCTTCTAGCTTCAGCCTTCTTAATGGCCAATTTGTGTGACACACAAATCACATACCTTTCCCCCCTCCTTCCCTTGAGTGCTCAATCACATCGAGCTAATTTTAGCTAATACCTGTCTTGTTATGCTACGCAGAACAATAGCTCAAGATAAAAACTAATTTATCCTCAGTTTTAATCAGACACCTTTTACAGTTAAATGCAGTGACAAACCAGCAAAGGAGAACCATGAAACACACATCTAGGGGAACAGTAAGTACAGCAAGTGGTGTGAGGGAAGAGGGCCAGTTTCATTTTTCTCTTGACATGAAATCAGTGAAGACTGAAATGAAAGACACACTCAGGGAAGCCTCTCAGCAGGCACTCTAGGCTGCCTTACAAGGGCTAATGTTCCTCTGAGATACAGCATTGTCGTTTCTGTACAAGAGGACAGTGATGCCTTGTCAGCGTGGCAGGTAGAAGCATGGAGGGATGGGAGGACGTTGTGTAGCCCAGCGCAGGTAGATAATTGGTGACAGAAAGTGTCTACAGCACCGGTGCAGCAAAGGGAACAGCAGTGACAAATAGGAGTGCTCATAAGCCCAATGCAATATCATCAGGATTGTGTGCGTGCGTGTGTGCTCCAGACCCACGTAAACAAACCACAGGAGACCTTACACCTTACAAAGCCTGTTGTAATTCTCTGGCATCTCTCCTCGATAACAACTATTCATAATTCTACTTGGAGTTAATATTTTGATTTTGCTCCAATTAAGAATTGATTCTTGCCAGATGGTTAAGGGTGTATTGCATTGTGATGAATTTTTGCATATTAACGACTCCATGTCTCCATGTCGACTAGGAACAAGTTTACCACCACAAACTTTTCCTCTTTACTTATTTGAGTACAGGACAGGGTGCAAAACAGTGATCATAGATTTCTATAGTTTCCCCCCGGGTAACCTGGTTTGCACATTCGATCATTGTTGCTGTATGAGAGGAATGCCATTTTCCAGATATCTGGAAAATAACATTTTTATATCAAGTAAATGTTTATGTTGTTCATATTTAAACCTGCAGTGTGGAACTTTTGTCTCCCCTTCTGGCAGTGAGAGTAATTACTCCAACGGTGTTGATGCGTGCGCATGATGTATTCCCCTAGGTGAGCTTGTCCCAAGAAAGGCTACTCCAATTAGTTATTCGTGTTTGTACTCGCTGTTGATCTCTTTTTTTTCTTTTGACTGTAATCCGTTCCTCTGAATGCTGAGTTTCTGGACCATCAGAAACCTTTCTTGGACGCTTCAGGTTTTCTGCCATAAGCACCGCCATACTCCTAGTTGCTGTAGCCTACTTAGGCTACTTCATTGCTGTGGTTGCTCAGTGGAGTCATGTAGAGAGATAGTAGGGCAGTGCAATTAAATGCATTTTATTTTTAATTACAATTTTGGCTTTGAACGATTATGATAACAAGAAAATCACAATAAAACAATTATTGTGCTGCATTTCATTTCTCAGTGATGCTACAGTTTTGTCTTGTGTTATTAATCCAGTGCACCCCTTTCCTTTACAGTGGTGGCTCTCATCCAAAAACAATTGTCAAGTGCAGTAGCTGCCATGTGAGGCCAATTAAACTTAAATTCTCTGCATGTTGCATTCAAAACAAGATAATTACCTACTGAATATTTCTCTGTACATTTTTACACAGTTTCACAATCTTTGTGGGTTTCTGTATTTCTTTCCTTTGATATGGAATTTGTAGCATTTGATGTAGCATCCTCTAGTCTTACATTATCAAAACCAGCCATTTTGCAGTCTGTAAGTCTCAGCAATTTCTGTGAATGATGAGCAACCTGATGTGGCCTCCAATCAAAATTCCCCCTCTCCACTTTCTGACAAGTGGAGGAGACATCCAGTGGCCCTCCTAATGAATTCCCACTAGCTCTCTGTCTGCACGTGGCAACATGCTTCCCATTTCTATTAGTTCTCCACTGAGTCAGAGGGAGGTGGAGGATGAGTCTGAGACCAGGAGGGATGGAGAGAGAGATGGGAAGTGAAACACAAGTAGGGGGAGTAAAATGGTTTAGAGTGTGTGCGTACCTGCAGTGAGAATGATCATCTGCTTAACGCCATGTTAATGGTCATCTCCTCTCTCCTCTATGGCTGCCCCCAGAAGAGGAGAACCTCTGCTCCCCGGGAGACATGATACTCAGTGGTATGGAGCTCTGTCTGCTTGTTTTCAGAATCACAACACGTACACACTGCCTCAGCCCTCCTTTCTCACTAGCTCATTTTCACTCTTTATCTCCACCAAACTATTCAGATCGAAACGCACTCTTTCTTTCCACTCCTTTCTCCTCCTTTTGCTCCAGTTCAATGTAAATGAGGCTTAATTGGCTGGGAGTAGAAACTTCAAGTGGCCTCCGCATGTCACATCAACAACTGCGAAAACCTAGAAGCTGACCCGGGCGTATAGTCTTTGTCTCACACACATAGTCCTTTATTGTACCTCTCTTCTTATGAGAACCATCCATCCTATTCCCCAGCAAATAACTCGAACGTTAGTACTCCGAACTTTATGTCTAACCTCAACTCTCACCCTTTAACCTAACTTTAACCTAAACCTAATTCTAAATTTAACCCTGAACTAATACTCTAAAAACATCTTTAATATGTCTACCGTCTGAGTGTATAAATTGGTTCTCACAAAGATAGAAGCACTAGAACATACACACACACACACACACACACACACACACTGTTCAGCAAGCTGTTGCCCTTCCACCCTATTGTTAGCAAAGTTCCCTTTCCTGCAGTGTGTTGTTTCTAATTAGACCAAGACAGCCGGCTCTGCTTCATGTGAAGCGCGCTCACATACACTCACACAAACACACAGGCTCGGCCAGGTGGCCGGTTTGCCCACAAGAGCACATGAGAACTCAAGCAAGTACAGGTGCACTGTGTGCAGCTCAGACCAGAAAAGATTCTTTGTATCTTGGATGCATGTGCAGATTTCAGTGTTACATTTAGCCTTTTTTTCTCACTTGCCTCATTTAGTTATCCATTTGACATTTCATTTTACAGTAGATTTTGCTAGTCCCATGACAATATTGTGCTTGTAATTTGGTTTCAGATAATAAATATAAGATCGCTGTTGTAGTAGTGAGATAGTTGGCTGAGCTTAGCATAATGAGTGGAACCGTTGAATTGGCTAACCTGGCTGTGTCTAAAGTTCATAGATCTGCCTACCAGCACCTAGAAAACCCACCAAAAAACTGTCAGTTATGTGATTAGTTAAATGAAATAAATTGATATCAATTGCCTTTTTATGTAATTTATCAAGCAAAAATACAAAACATTTGCTGGTTAAAAACAACTCTTAAAAACAACAACTTCTGCTGGGCTATGTGAGGGACTAGTTTTTTTGGCCAGGAGCACCTGGCTGAAACCTGTTGTGTTCATAATAAAACTTTGACTTTTGAATAACTTATGGTTACCATAGTAGTAGTTACCATAGTAGTCTGTATATTTTACTTGAAAATATTTAAATAATTTACCCTATTTCTGGTTGGTTATTTTTATCTCACCATTTCACTTCCACTTAATTCTCCACCTGCCTGAAAAACACAACTCACAATTTAAATTTTTTTATCTGCGATTGTGTTTTCACAGCAGCAGGTGAGCCACATGTGGAGGAGGCTTGTTGTTAATGACAGAGTCTATCAAAACGATCGAAACCAACATGGTACAGAATAACATTGGGACTGGTGTTCAGTGTTGCTTTAACCGTGCATGAGAAAAAATTGATTCTTAGATGCATCATGATGTGGACGTGGAAGATTCTGAATCGATTAACAAATGTCAAAAATCAATTATTAAATGTTAATTGTAGGACTGTCCCCAACAAAGTCGAATCAGAATCGTCAAGTCTTGCCTATAGTCGACTGATAGTTGAATCATGTGTGTTTTTGTGTGCAGCAATTGCGAGGCGGGTGTGCTGGGTTTGGGGGTTACACCTACATATGGTACCTCCGCTTTAATTTTTTGGCTGTTATGTAATGTTAGCTAAATTAGTAACAAAGTAGTGTTAATTATCTGTGTGTCATTGCTAACTTACCTACTTGTCAAGTATTGAAAACATCAGGTACAAGCTTAGACTGAACTGGTTTGCAGCTCTGTCCTGTGTACATACTGTACATCCTGACAGTTTTCGGAGGAGCCTGACAACTGGTTGTTAAAGAAATGAAAGTGGTGATTATGGTGCTGAGGTTAATGAAGTAAATTAGGGATGCAAACTAGTGCTTTTCAGCTTTTAGGAATTTGAATTTTAATAAGCAAAGTAAATGATTAGTAATTATCCAAAAATCCTGTATAGAAAAAATGATACATCAGGATGCATCAATAATTGTTTTATAATCACATCGCCACCCTCTGAATTGTAATCGAATCGTGAGGTGCCATCCCTAGAGTCCATGTCTTCTAACTAACCAGATAACGTCTCTCTCTCTTTTTTGTGTTTCTCTGCAAAGTCCTAAAATTGTCCGCCATATATAGCTTACTGTGGCAGCTGTTTATCTACCTGGTTGGTCTGCACAAATAAAGTCTGTGTGGGGAAACACGGCTTATTTTGGCCCTACAGGCTTTTCAAATTACGAGAGTTATGTCTTCTCCACTTTACTGTGGAGAACTTGATATGTAACCTTGACCGTGTGTATGAATGTGTGGCTGTGACAGTAGTTGGTTAGTGTCTGTGTTGCTGTGTGTGTGACTTGAACCATCATGCAGCACAGCATGTGTGTAAATTTCACCAGTACAGAATTGGATATGTGAGAGTTATTGGCCCCGGTCATCCTTTTATGGATGATCAAGCTGAAAACCAGCTGATTGAGCGGTGTATGTTTTCTTTCTTTCAGGTAAACAGGACTACAAAAAGACAAAGTCGGTCTTAAAGGCCACACGGCTGAAAGCTGAAGCAAAGAAGAATTCCTCAGGATTCAGGGTGAGACTGGCTTAAACTTACTTTGTCTTTAGTTTACCACTACTGAAGTCTGTATCTGCATGTCTTCCATTATGTCTGCTCGCCTGTCTGTCTTCCAACCATCTTATTTACATTTGTCTGCTTTCCTAGTTGTGAACATGTCTAACTAGATCACATTTCATATCCCTGGCTCCCTTACATCTTAGTGTTGGTCTTTTGGGAATGTAACATTATCTATCTACCTGAAATGATGTGACGTGGCCCCCTACCTATCCTTTTGAAGATCCGTACAAATGCTGAAAGCTGTTGTTGGGAAAAGGAAGGAATTGGAGAGACCTCCATAAAATGAAGTTTACAACACTCTACAAAAAAGAAGAAGACATAACGCAGGTTTTAGACACAAAAGGAATTCCTGGAAGGATTAGGAAATTTAAGGGTTTCTTTATTCCTTTAATGTTAAAGGAGCAATGGGGAGGGACAGTGAGAGAGAGGTGGGAAATGTAACAAGCTGAGAAGGAATAAGGATGTGATAAGATAGAGTTGGGTAATGTGAAAGTAAAGGGATGTGAGGGCCTTGCTAGGATAGAAAATTGCATCTCTCTCCTTTGCTTTGTCACACTGCAGCGATTAGAAGCTGTTGTGCAGGCAAAGATGGATGACTCCACGTTTATCACTCTGGCAAACGTGGCACCTCTGTTTATGCTTTTCCTCAATCAGTTGGCTTACCAATAAACAGTTTTACTATTTCGAGGTTTCTCCATATAGAGTAAGCCCTTGCCAATGAAATAGCTTGTGAACTACCTTCATAGGTTTTTAAATCCTTTCTGAAATTGCAGATAGCATTACATGATATCGGGCACAGTTGTAAGAAAACATGATTCAGACATGTCCAATGTTCACATCTTTTTTTGCATCTTTATTTTCATTCATGGCATTAAAAATTGGTTCTGTTTACAGTTCATCAAAAGCCAATAGGGTGCACTTCCTCATTAAGCTTCAGTTGGCACATAGTACACAGAGATGAACAAATCATAGTGAGGATTAAACACTGGGTGAAATGGTCAGGTTTTAAAATATGCATCTCTTAGACACGCAAGGCTTCATTAGGCACGTCTTTAATCCAATTAGATTAGTCCATATCTTGAAATATTGATATCACTTATGAATAATTCAGGTTTTTTACGCCCAAGACGAGGGGAATTTTCAGAGGTCGGATTAAAAATACCTCTGGGACGAGCACATTAAACCGACTTAGACCCTTTGGCCCCAAGTTTTATTGAAATTCAGCCCAAATGTAATGGATATTTTGTCATGCTTGCTTTCCCATCAACTCCTTTTAGTGTTATATGAAGTTGTGATTTTTACACAGCTCTGTGATGAAAGAAGAAAGCCCCCCCGCTCTTTCTCTGAACCTTTGGTTGACAGAAATGATTTGGCTGCAGTTTCTGTAGGCATGTTGCAGTGTGCAAAGAGTGTTGTCTCTTCTCTCCTTCTCCTCTCCCTCTTTCACCATGTCCCTGGTTAAGATGCTGGTCTCAGATGCAGCTGGCATCTCAGAAGGGCCAGCAGACATGCCGGCACAGAGAATCTGGCAGCTGCCAGGACAGGCTGTCTTTGGGCTATCCTAGTAGCAGGACAGTCTGGGTGAGTTGGCAGAGAAGAGGATGGAGAGACTCAGAAAGAGAAAGTGAGAGAGGGAGAACTTCTGTTCCCCCAGCAGTGATCAGCTGTTGCGCTGCACAAAGCGTTGACCTCAGAAATAGCGTAAACCAGCCTCTTGTTGAATCTGTGCCTGTTCTTACACATAGAGTGAGTCACTGTGTTTACAGAGGTATCTTGTTGCTGCTCGAATGCAAGTGTGGACATATTTCCTGTGCAGCTCCTTCACACTTTGGATGGCATGGGGTCACGACAGCAAAGATAAAGCAACTGGCAGGAAGTCGGATGCAGTCTCTCCTCACTTTGCACAGAGAAGAAGAAGAAGAAGAAGAAGAAGCGCCTTCGAAGTAGCTCCAGCAGACTTTCTTGCAGCACAGGAAACAAGCCTGCTGCCTTGTCTAATTGGCACACTAGCCTTCTGTTCAGTTCTGCACTGTTTTCCCTCGGTCTTATTTAGCCGATGAGCCTAGAAAGTTGGGGGGGGGGGTGCTTATGGAATAGACAGAGGATGGAAACTCCAGATAATGACGCTGGTTATCTTCCAGCTGTCATTTATGAATGTATGTTGTAAGACTATATAGTTTTTTTTTTTTTGTCGTTGCACAAAATTCTAAATATGTTTTGTCTTTTCAAATCAGTTTTACATTTATCAATTTGTATGTTCATACAAATATAACTTGAGTGATGAAGCAGTTTGTTTTGTCTTGAAGGAGCTTTTGATTAACAGGCACAGTAGTTACCATCAAGACTCATTGCTAAAAAATTCTTAAGCAGAAAGCATCAGTATCTAACAGTGAGGGATGCTGAAGTGAAAATCTGATTGCAAAATGTAGCATCTGCGTTAGCCTCTAACTGAAGCAGACTAGATCTGTTATCTGAGCTGGCCATTAGGTTTATGAGGCTCATTCACACTTTCAAGTTGGTTAGTAGCGTTGATAATTAACACATGGGAATTTTTAGCTTTTATGGCCTTTTATGCTATTTAATTTACAGTCAGCTTTATGAAAAGGCTCAGTGAGTTGTGATGAGACTTTTGCTGTTCTTGGAGATGTTTTTTTGTAAGTGTCCCTAAAGAGCACAGAAAGGGCAGGGTTGTAAAAAAGAAATAGTTTTTGCTGTTGTAAAAGGCCTATTTGACCTTTCAGTTAAGGTAATCAGAAGGTAAAAATGTTAATCTATTTAGGTCATTTCATTGTAGGATTATGATATGAAACAAAAGATTATTGCTGAAATGATTAGTCAATTATCTGATTAGTCAAATTAAAGAAAGGGACATCAATAATTACATTTTTAAGTACTTTATCAAGCAAATAATCAAAACATTTGCTGGTTCTAGCTTCTCACATGCAAGGGTTTTTTGTGTGTAGTTTGTCTCTTTTATATAATTGAAACTTGATCGTCTTTCTGTTGACTATTGGTCGGACCAGCAATTTATCACCTGGCTCTGGGAACATGGTGATGGTCATTCTTCACTATTTCCTGAAATAGATATACTGATTTATCTGGAAAAAATAAATAGATTAATTAATTGATATTGACAATAGCTGTTACTTTACAGCCATGGAAGGATGTTAAATGGATGAGTATGACAGTATAGTGTTTCCTGGATAAGAAAGTATTATGGCGTCAAGGTGGAAAATCACCTTTTACAGCCACCGGGCAATTAAAAGAATCATCAGCAACATCTATTTAACCAGGCAAGTCAAGTCAATTTTATTTATATAGCCCAATATCACAGTCAAGAAATATAACCTAATAACAAAGAGGATAGTACAGAGGATACATGCTTACCAGCTGCTGCCCAAATGCACCAACAGTTGTTTGTAGCTTGTGACTCTCTGCCACCCACACACAGCCACAAACACACTGAATCTTTCTTGCTTAGCACGTAGGCACATGCAGACTGACGTACACGCTCATACACACACAAAAAAACCAAGGAGGAGAATAAAAAGCGGACCAGATGAGGGGACGTCTGCTGAGCTGTGGCTTGTCGCCAGGGTGACAGAGACCCAGCTCCCAGTATGTTGAGTGCGCTGCAGCTGCTGTCCTTGCTGAGAGAGCCACACGATGAAGATGATGATGTGCTTGGGCCCCGTCCAAGGGTCTCCATCAGAATGTGGGCAGAGAGGCTGGATGTTTGCATCTGAGTGTGTGTATATGTGTGTGTGTGTGTGTGTGTGTGTGTGTGTGTGTGTGTGTGTGTGTGTGTGTGTGTGTGTGTGTGTG
>JAPMOB010116351.1:0-15361 GCA_029875015.1 Lepomis gibbosus | reverse complement strand
AGTAGGCATACACACAGGTTCGAAGACTTGTTCTTGCCCCCTACAGTGCAATTTGGCTAGGTATACATCTGCGCTAAAATTGTCTAAAAAATTGACTAAAATATCGCTAAAATATCAAGGTGACTTTCACCTTGATATTTTAGCGATATTTTAGTCACCTTGCAGTAAGGCTGGGTGGAGTTGATCCGTGCTGGGTCAAAAACTCATTTTGCGCCCCAGACAACTGCCTATGCCACAGGCTGACCCTGATTATGTATTATTAGAGGTGTCCCAAAAAAAAAAAGCAGGTACTACTCTTCATTTAAAGTGCGATTCTTTTGCTTCTTCTTTGTGCAAACAGGTAGTCAAAAGTATTGTTGTCTTATGCAGCCTTGTATTGTTTATCTATTGGAATTATTGTATTTATATTTTGCGTGCATATTGTAAACCTGTAAATCTTTCTGTCTGACAGTACATTACAAGTCTCCCTACAGCTGCCCTGATGGTATTTAGAAACATATCTTTTGGTGCATTTAAATTAGCATGTCTGAACAACTGTTCCACCAGCCTGTCCATACTCATCTGTGATGACTCAGATTCTACTCAACAGTAATGGTCTGAAATAGAGCCATTAATATCTGGCATGCCCCACTGCAATAACAAACATACAGAAGTCACATTGTGTGGATCAAATGGAAAAGTATATCTAAATTTAGGTTTCTCAGATATTAAAGCTGACAACAGATCTTAGATGGAGGAAGTTTAATGAGTCAGCAAATGATGCTGAGTCCACTGATACAATCAAACCCTCACACGTCCATCATTACACATTCAGTATAAAGGTTGAATACCAAATGTGTGAGGTGGCTCCAAGGACCAAAAATCACTTTGTAGTCCCCGATTATTCATTAAACCCATGTAAAGTAGTCTTAAGTGACTGCAAAGGGAAATCACACCTTTCACTGGAAAGCCCTTGGTAGGTGCAGTAGCAGCAAAGTCTCACCAACAGCCAGAGCAGGGCACACAAAGTTCAACTATATTCTGTTTTATACTCATCAAATTCAACAGGCAATCAAAGCTGCACTTCAGAGGGCAGTGTATAGAGCAGTTTAATCCATTAATCAGAAGGTTTCTGAGATTGAACTATTTAAAACATCCTTGAATGTTTGCGTCTGTGCTTAAAAGTATTTTGGCTCAAAGGAAAATTTACCAAAATCCTTATTGCTTCTTATACTTTGGATCATTTTGTTTGTTTTATCTAAAGATTTCAAATACTGGTGTACGTGTACTACAGATAGATTTTCAAGACGTTTGAGATTCACGAGCTTAACGTCTAACATTAGTCTCAATGCACAGTTCCGAAAGACCAAATTCCATTCCTGAGTTTAAAGCGTGCAAAACAGAACCCTTGCAAGCAAAATACACTATTTCTTCTGTTTTAATATAGTGAAAATACATTATAACACACAATATAAATCCTATATAGCTTTTATTATAGCCAACAAAACAAATACTATTACTCACTAACATCACTATTAAATGAGTACTATTGGCCTTTTTGTCAATCTTTCAGAAGTTAAGATGCAGGTAATTTAAAATCTTTTGGCTAAAAATGGGTGACTGTCTCAAGATACCTTCCCTCAACACAAAAAAACATAAGCCAAGTACCTTTGACTGTCTGATCTTAGTTATTTTGGCCGGCTCAGGTTTGGTCATCAAGTTATGCTGAGTGCTGAAAGCTATCAACACTTCTTTGAGCTGTATTTACAGTGACAAATCCTTTCTTTGCTCGTTCTCTCAAATGTAGTGCACCTATAAACCTATAAAGCCAAAAGTGTGTTACATTACCATAAGAACAGGTAAATATGAGATGTCATGTCACCAATCTTAAATGCCGCTCGTAACTACAGGATTTTTATGTTTACTGCTACTTTGTTCATTCAAACCCTATCATTTCGATAGGTTTAAAAACATACAATACCTACAAAAAATTTAGTTAGTAATTTAGTTGTTTGTTAAAAAACAATGAAAATAAACAAATCTTGTGGCAATATACATCCAAACAACTAGACTATTACAACTGATAGTAATAGTAGTAGTAGTAATAATAAATAATAATAATAATTATTATTATAATTATTATTTATAGTCAAACATATTTTTACACCTCAGACGATACCTTAAAAAAATAAATGTCAGGAATGAGAAATTAACTGTCTTAGTTTATCACTATAAAGCAATGATTGCAGTCAGTATGGTCCACATAAGAGCTTTATGACAAAATAAGCCATTAAGGTCCACTGTACTGTCGTAATATGGCCTGTCTGTGAGATGAATGATGGGGATTATTCATGGTCCCTTGGAGACGGGCTGAACTGATGACTATTAAGGTGGGATTCATTGACCTCCTCTTGACTGGCAGTGACACCAGAGACCGCCTTGTGTGGGCCACAGGGTCAAATTGGATCAGTGTGAGGTCAGTGCTGACATAGAGTCCTGGACAGGTCCTCTGAGTAATTAGGTGAGGGAGGAAGCTTGCCTGCCTCCGACCGTTAGCCTCCAGCGCTGAATGCCACCGGATTTCATGTTTCACTATCAGTCTGCCTTACAGGGGCAATAAGCGGGATTTTTACCGCTCCATGGCACAAAATGGCCATAATATATCTGGAGGGACTTGATAGAGTGGTTGATAAATACCAATGACTCCATGATTACTTCACAAGGTGCTGACCTTTCTGGCGATGAAAACTCACTATCAGGATCAGTCTGTCTGTTTGGCAAGAAAAATGTTTTGCCCATGGGCATTTCATGATGCTCCCAAACATCCACCTGCCCCAAAACCCAATCTATTCCTCAAGACGGTGCTGTATGACCTGCCAGTACATTTACATGGTCAAAAATAGCTCCATTAATACCTACATGAGGTAGATTAAGGCACTTATTTTACTGAAGTTGCTTAATAATAAATGTTCATATCTGGGCAGTAGCTTGTATGATATAGTTGTAATAGGACATATAGAGTTTACAAAGCACCTTAATGTAGTGACCCTTACTTGCAGTGTAAGCTATCACATGAAAACCAACTGCTAACCTTGCTGTTTCTTTTATCAACACATGACTTAGCATCTGGGTTGACTTTGTGGTGTGTGTACATTTATCTCATATATTTATGATTTAAGGCTGAAGGAGCTCCTTAAATCTAAAACCTCATGACCTTATTATTATTATTCAAGTATTTAGTTTGGTGATATGGTAACTTGCTGTTAAGACAATTAGAGACTCTCTTGGGTATCTAGTGTAACTGGCTTCACTTTGTGTCTTCTGGCTTGATGGCAATGCCACTTTGGTCCAGACTAAATATGTCTTAACTATAACATGGATTGCATGATTTTTTTTTCTTTCAGAAATTCATTCAGATATGTATTATAATTATGATGATGGATAGGTGTTTAATTTGGTTCAAACACTGATGTTCCCGTCAGGATGAACTGTAATAACCTTGGTGATGCCTTGACCTTTTATAAAGCATGAACCAGAGGTCAGAATTTCAATGTCAACTTTGATTTATGACTACATAACTGCAGAACTAATGACATTCCCATAAGTCTCAGCTGTACAGTCCTTTGTGTTTAGTGCTAATTAGCATATGTTAGCTTGGCCTCCATCACTAAAAGGAGAAGGGCAGCCAGAAAAAGAAACTCAATTCTATCAATACTACAAGTCATTCTGACAGAAATAGATTATGTATTTTCTCTAAACTTTCAGCTGAAAACAGCAACCCACTTAGGAATATAATCACTTTTTTAAGTGTGGTAACAGGTAAATACTTCATCAGTATCATGTTGTTGGATTGTGTTACTAGATCGTAGGTTGGTACAATGTGAAAATGTATTTCAAAATCATCATTTTCACTACAGGGTTCTTGGTTGTTGTGTATCAGAACTCCTAAACTGAGTAAGATTAACCTTCAAATGATGATACGACACATTCAGGGGGAAAGTTGTCCCGATGAAGGACTGATAGAGTCATTAGTATGCGGAGACCTTAGAGCAGATAATAATCTGCTGTCCATCTCAACAGCGCAGTTGCAAGCAGGGAATAAGCAGCACCTTAGTGTTCAACAGTCTGCTAAGCCTTTATGGGATGCTCTGATATGCTTAAAGGAGCTCATCCAAAATTTCACCACCTCAGCAATGCCAAGCGTGCAGGACCGTCCTAAGATGCCCCAGCCGAAATATTTGTGAAGTTTATCTGACTTTTTCTGATGTCTGCTTTACCTGTGTGGGCCAGCCAGGAGGTGGAGAGTAAGCAGGTTTTATTCAAGTAATGTTTTAATTATGTCTACTTCAGGGAATTTTATATTTTACTTCAGTTTATTATTTATAGTTCCAGACATCAAAGCCAATATACTAGTTTTCACTCTGTGCTACAGTTAGTTATAAGTGATGGTTTTAGATTAAAAAATAAATAAAATTAGGTGACAAGTTCATGCATATTTTCCCACTTTGATTTCGACATCTCAGCAGTTAGGTCAAACAAAGGGCATAAAAAATATTAAAATAGCGCAGACAAGTGAACTTAAATTTTATACACACACACACACACCATATTTAGTGCACTTTAATATAAACACAAAGACGTAATTGAGCATAGATTTTATTTCAGCATTTATGAACATGCCCTTCTACTGCACAAAGAAAAATTTGATGGCAGTATGAATGTTATACTTTTTCCTCTCAGACAGGTGATTTTTTGATATTTTATGAAAAAATTGTCTTTTCAATGCCCATAGAAACTTAGTGTCCCTGAGCCTGGCAGACAATCTCCGTCTTGCTCAAGGACACTTCAGCAGAGCAGAGGCTGGCTGTCATAGGTGCCAAAACGTTAACTCTGTGACTGAAGGATGATATCTATTGTGTCTCTCTACGCTCTGATAGTGTCCATTTAATGTACTAATGTAGCACATTTACAAAGATTTGATAAGATATTTAAGTCAGAGTGACAAACTGATGACTGTGATAAATATCAGTGGCATTTTCAGTTAATTAAATGTCAATTTTGCCAGCACCTAATCATATCAATTCCGTTTAATAGAGGCATCGCTATATAACTGGAAATACAGTCCCTAATGTAACTGCAGCAAATCTGAATACCATTTCACTGAGCTCAAGTTAGCTGAAGCAGCCAGAGTAGAAAGCATCTTTGAGTCAATAGTCTAATAGCAAAACCTTTTTAGAGATGTGACTTACCAGCAGTTAGTCATTCCTACAGTTAACTATTTCTTACTACGTACAACTATGTAGCACTTGTAAATAAATAAATTGCTACTCTTTAATGTCATGTCCAGCACACCACTAAAACAATATTTTACTAAATGAAGTTCAATTAGTTAATTTCTCTATAGAAAACAAGGTAGCTTTATTAACTTAGAAAATTACTTTTCCCTAACTCATACTGTGGCCTGATAATGTTTTTGGCAACGGCTAAAATTAGTCAAGGGCCTGTGGCCTTATCTTGCACCTGGCGCAAAGCAGCTCAAAGCGTAGCGCATGTCATTGCTATTTTCCATATGACGCAGTTGTTATTATCAAGCCAAGCGCCCATGTTGTTTGAATAGCAAATGGACTTGCGCCCATCTTTGTGCCTATGGGAGTGTTGGTCTTGAAATAAGGAGTGGTCAAGCAAATTGTTGGAGCATTGCTATCTTGAGGCAGCAGAAAGTGAGTTCCGACACTTCATTGATAAACAACAGAGCAGCAGAGTAACATTGGGCTTCATGATCAGAGATGGTTTCTATACAGTTTTTGGTCCATGTGCCTAAGTATCTGTTTGTTCTAACTTTTACCTGGCTGCACGTCTAATCATTAAGGTTCGAGCTTATCGATACTGCTATCAAGACTTACAGGTCCTATGATGTAACATTATGTGTCGAGCGTCAAATCTGATTTAATTTGAAACGCAATGGACAAGAAAATCATCAGGCTGCAATCTGCCTGCTCTCTGTTGGTTCCTACATAGGAACATTTGGCTAATGCTAGCTTAGCATTAGCCAAATGTTAAAAACAAGCTAAATAGAAAGCTGTCTGTCTGGAGCACAGACTGGTCTGTGGTCTTAAAAACTCAGCTGCTGGCTGAGACAAACCAGTCACTCCTTCTACCTGGTAACGTTACCTGCAGCCAGCGATAGAGGAGGAGGGACTGACACAGACTGATGTTATTCTTTCTAAACGTCATTCAATACTTCTGATGTCAGTTAAGTTATTGAGTTACTTTGCTGTTGTAAACATTACTGTTTTAAAATATTAAATTAATAACAACCAGGCAGGTAATATGTACACTTCAATATATGTTTATTTATCGTAAGTGATATGTCATCTCAATATATAATGTTATCGCACAGTGAATATTTTCCTGATACCATGCAGGCCTACCTCATGCCCGTTGGGTCTGGTTTTACCAAATAATCATCACTCAATAGTAGTAAAGTATCGATAGTGGTATCGATAAAAAAATCGGATTGTTAAGCAGTCTTAATAAGGGCATCAATATCAATGAAAATGAACGATCCCCATCCCTAACAAGGAACAACAATCAAGTGAATACATCTACCGCAAATGATGAAACAAGATATGTTTATTATTACCATTGGTATATATCATGTTTAATAATCTGCAGTTCACCAAAAAAGTAATAATCATTTAAAATACTAAAAGAAATGACTAACTAAAGATCAACTTACTAGATTTTTTCCAGAAGTTCCACTTTCACTAGATTTCATACAGCTCTTTCTACATCTGGTGGCTTTCATCTGAGGACAGGTGTGTTTTTTTATCATATGACTGAATGCTCAGAAGAAATCTAGTAGGTAGACCTTGATTTAGGGGCTGTAAGGTATTTTCATTATAACAATGTATCAATACAGAATGTGATGTGACAATGTGACATGAGCCAGTAGCGACAAACCTACAGAAATCTGCAGCTCTCCTCGGGTGTACGTAGCTTTATATCAAGTTTCAGCTCATTTACCTGTCTAGCCCACAACTTTCTGTTTAGGTTTACTCTTTTTGGGGTGTTTTTCTGAAAAACACTAAAAACCCACTGAAAACTACCTGCTCAGCAGTAAGACAGACAGTCTTAGAGTGAATAGTAGGATCAGTTGGACACAACCATGTCTTTAAATTAATCACAATGTGCGAATAAGCAACTGTTCACCATATCAACTGAAAAGGTGATGATATGTGAATGTTGTGTTCACAACTGGTTTCCGCTGCATAAGTTATTTAAGAATCTTTGTCAGAACCATTTCCAATGCTAAAATTAACCTTCATTGAGTTGAGCAGTGAGATTGTTTCCCCGAATTGTTCAGCCTTAGCAAAAGACATGAGTTACCTTTAATCATCATCAAGTAAAAAGGACTAATCTGCATAAATCATTTCACGTACTTAAGGTGAAAAAAGTGCCACCACTGACAGAGAGTTACATTCATGTTGACATTCGTTAAATTACATATGCGCTCGGTAAAACTGATAAAGCCACAGTCGCTCACACTGTGGCTCCAAGTTATTATTTTCTCACTACCAGTCTGAATTTGCACAACTGTGTGTCAAATCTTGGCTTGCCTAGTCTTCCTTTTAGTTACCTGAAGCTTAGTAGTTGGATGGGAATGAATCTCCCTGGAGCTACCCCTATTTAGGTAAGGAAATCACGTGGTAATGGCTGTGTTGGGAGCCATGGCAGAGCTTTAAATGGAAACCAAGAGAAGAAAAACACCGTAGTATGAAATGAGGAAGGTATGATACAGTACACCTCAGATAAACACCTATATTTATACACAGTCTTCTCTCCAGATGAAGAACACCTCTATGTCTCAGAAGATGAATTTAATCAAAAATTGTACAGTAATTAGCAGCAGCCAGATATACTGCAGGCTTTGCTGTTACATCCGATTATATATTTGCTGAGAGCGTAATTATATATTTTTCTTATCAACGTGACTGGATGTGAAAGTCTTCATTGGGTTTTAACAATCACTTGGAGTTTCTGAAATCCAATTTCTTTATGTAATAAATGGTTTGACAAATTCATCTATGGAAAACAACCCAAAAGTCTCAAGTCATCCGAGTTTTATTTTTATAAAACTGTCAATAAATAAGACCAAGCCAGAGTCATTTGATTCTAATTGATTGATGCGATCTAGTTAACACAAGCACAGTAAAGAGAAATAAAATAAGAAAGCAGATGGATATTCTGTTAATAAATAGAGGTACATTTGTCTTTGTTTACATTCTTGTTGGGAATTTTCTGTGAGTCAAACTGAAAGACCTTGAAATAAAAGCAAACAAAACAATGTTTCAAAGAGCAACTTTTCCCTTTTGTTTATCAATAATAAATGAATTGATTGATGCATGTTTAAAAATGCAAACAGGGCAGAGAAAAGCCCCAAAAATGGAAATTATCCAGGTTCAATTCTGAAAATGCTTGTCCCAAACAAGGTTGTGAAATTTCAAGGTTCATTTTGGCATTATTCTTTGCAAAACAAGAAGAGAAACACCTGCTGTTTGGTACACCACACTTTATCATGACGTTTATTTTTCTGCTTGACAAACTTAACCTAGAAAACATGTCTACACTGAACTTGTGATGACATGACATGACATCAATTCTGCCTCATTATTGATAGGAGGTTGATTATATTTTTATTATAGTGTCAAGGAAAGCACTATTTTACCTGTACTATAGAACAGCTGTCATTGCCTTCAAAATGTCAAGTGTGCATACACTGTCACACATTACATGTCTTTTACAAAGTTGAAAGCAGACATCTTTTTATTCCATCACTTCCACCCAGAGTCAGCCGACTGGTAAATATGCCACTTAAATTCATTAGACATTGGCTCATAAAGAGAGTAATTATTTGGAGTCCTGTGCCGCCATCCGGTTAGCGTAAGAGTCAATTAGGGTGAACAACTGAATGTTAACTGGCTCATTAGATGGCGGGAAACAAAGCAAATGTCACATTTCCATAGGAGTGCTGCCGCTTTGCATAGCAGAGAGTTAGCAGGCCAGCTGAAGTAGTTAAGACAGTCCATAAAGAGAATGTAATAACTTGTGTTCTGAACTAAACACTTTGCACCATCATCACATCAACAACTGACATATACACACACACACACTTATATTTATATATAATTTTAGACAGACTATTATACCTGAAAGCAAAATTGTTTGTTGAGGTGAAAGTTTACATACAAGTTTACACCAAAGATTCACAACAATACAATAAGTTTAAACTTTCAACTACTTGCAAAAAACAGTGTAATGTCTGCAACATTGCCACATTAATTAATTAATTTATCATTGAGGTGAAAAGATGCCACAATCACATTTAAAGGGGTTACTAACCCCAAACAAAGGAGGGAAGACTAAATATTAAGATATAATAGACTGGATATTAAATAAGTTGATCTACAGGAGAAACATTTTATAAAGTAATAATACCTAAGACCCTTACTGCATTATATTCAGTTATATATATTTTCAATTGTCACCTTGCACCTGATTTTTTTTGTTTATCTTTATAAAAATAAAATTTCCACCATAAATTGGTGCAGAAAAATCATCTCTGTATTCTCCTAGTGGATCAGAAGAAGGGTCACATTTCTTCCAGACGCAGCAACTCATTATCACAACTCTATGACCCGGGCCAAGTGCTCCATATAGCCACACTACAAACTGTCTGTGTGATTGAACTGTCTGTTACCCTGTCCTGGGTCTGGAAGATCAGCCATGTGTGTTGCATGAAAACAGTAGTCTGGATGTTGTCCTCAGTCCTCAAACTTTCAACTGAAAACAGGGTTTCTGCAGATTTCACTTTTTAAGACCACTATGAATGAAATTGAAGACCTACATCACGGCATCAAAAAAAGATATATACAAAGGAAATGCAGTCTCAAAATTTCTTGGAGAGTAAACAAATGTATTCAAATTAAGTGTTGAGAGATGTCTAATAAATTGGCATTGGACGACTTGAATGAAACATAGGGATGGATGATGAGATTGGTAAGCTACGTAATTAACAAGCTAGCATGCGGTGCACCTGCTGCCATGACAAAGGCTCCTCTTAACAAGACAATAATCTAGCGTAAATAGATTTCTACAGGCTATTTGTTTGTACTTTAATGAATAACTTTCGTGATTAGAGTGGCTGCTGTCAGTCCATCCTGACTGATCCTGTCGGAGTGTCGGGAGATTACGTCAAATAATCAATGACGTTATGCTGCTGTACATACCTTGTGCACACAGCGTCTTTCTTAAGAAAGTAAAAGTAACTCAGAAGTACTGTACAGCATTACAACTCTGAGACAGTGATATTGTAACATAACTAATTACTCTCTAATGACAGTACCTAGTAATGTATAATGTAATTTTGGAAGTAACTTGCACAACACTGAATACAACACATTTGTAGCGTCCATGTTGCATGCACGCCTTGGACTTACACTGCACAACTTTAGAAATGTTGTTTTATTCCAAATTACACTGTAGTAAACTGTCTGCAACATAAAGCCAAAGCGATAGGGTAGGGGTCCACAATGTACAGTCTGATGGTCAGCAATGACCTGAGCACTCACACTGTATAGCCTAACAGCCTGTCAGCCCCTGCCGACCGTTCTGAATGTTGACAATAGTGTATGTGGACAGCATGGCATTTTAATTTTACTGTACAGATTGTTGACTTGATAGCGAGCGTTGTGTTGCCATGGCACTTTCAGACAGTTTAACTTTTTGAGACCCTGAGACCCCCATGAAGCTCAGATTATAACTCAAACCCTGTGTGCATTCCATATTGAGACCTACGTTGCAAAAATACTGTATGGGTCTGTATATACACCAGTACAACTGTATTGAGGAGATGGCATTAAAATATGAAATAAAATGTTTAGTCCCCGTGGTAACCAGAGACTCCTTGCCCTTTGTGGTGCACATTTTGAGTCTATTGCTGAAGCTAATCTGCACAGACAGCTGTTTTCTAATTCACACACATATTCCGCTGTATATTATTTGACCAGAATAACGTATTACTTATTCATCAAACAGGAAAGAACATTCCTCTTTCATGTACATTTACTCATTTGGCAGACACTATTAGTCTGTTCTATCCAGGATTTGAACACAGACCTCTTAAATGGGGGACAGCCACATTGCCGCTGTACTACGGTGTAGTATGTGCCATGGAAATAAATCCACTATTACTAAACATCTCTTTCATTGTCAACTTCCGTTTCACAGGTTCACTTCCGTTCTGTGAAGGCCAGATGCAGAAGATTAAAAAGAATAAAATGATTAAAGAATTTTGACTGTAGGCCAAACCATTACAGATAATTGCAACAATATAAATCTGATTACTACAACATCACCTTGAGGTCAATGAGTGGTATTATATGCCACAAATAAATCAATGAATGGGAAACACTGCAGTGTGGTGCAGATTCTAGAGCAGGGGTCTTAAACTCAAATCATCCAGGGGCCACTTTGGTACCGTCATCTCGTAGGAGGGCCACAGCACCATTAATGTACTCTAAGAAAGCGCAATATTCTCAAAATGTACTTATTTTATTACCATCACCAACATATTTTCAACATTTACATGTGTTTTTCTAAAATAAATAGTAAATTAATGTTGTACTGAAGTCAAAAAGTACAATACAATATATTCTTTACTCAAATGTATTGCATTCCCAAATATATGTAACTCAAATATGTACTTAGATAATTCACACTGGGCCACTGAAGTACAAACTCAGCCGCAAATGAACTCAAATCTTGCAAAATAAACATCTTAACAAAAAAATGCAGACATCAGTTTTATACTGAACTAACAAATGCAATCCCTGAATACTTTGTTGACCTTTCTTTGTTTTAATTCTTGCCAGACACCTGTGCTCCTTCTCACACAACTGAAGAACATTTGCTCTGATGGAGGTTGCCGTTGAAACCCTGAGTAGCTACAGCTTCAAGATGGGCATCAATTAGTAAGCCTGGACCTGTACTTTTCACTTCATAGTTGATAAAACAATCTCAAAAAGTGGATGGATGGATGGATCATTTTTAGAAGAGGTGAAAATAACACATTTATGTTGCATGCAAAAAAACTGTATAGTATGGGATTTGCATAAAGGGGAGACTTATGGGTACTCATAGAACCCACATTTATTCAGCTGTTTTGAGGAGACAGTTCAAGGGACCCCTTGAACAATGCCAGTTTTTGTCTGATCAAAATGTTGCCTAAATTTGAGGCGTTATTTAGCCCCCTTCCCAACAAGCTAACATGACAATGTTGATACCAAGCCCTAAGAATGTGCACTGTGTTCTGAAGCCATTTGACATGTGGCCTAACCATGTAATTACAATCCATCACGTGATGCACAGTGAGCCAAAAATACTTTTCCCCCATACTTATATTGTGAAAGAAGCGGCTGTAAAACAGTGGAAAATGTTTTTGAGAGTCACAAATTACTTGTTTCACAATCAGAATTTTATGCATTTAGTCTGATAGCATTTGGAAGTCTAAAAGAGCCACACAATTAAATCATTTTTTTCCTATTCAAGTTAGCGGAGGGCTCAACCAGAATAAGCTAGATGGACCAGCAGAAGTATAGTACACTTGCTCTACAGGCAAGATCTAAGTCATTTTCTACAATGGAAGTAGACCCTTTTTTGGCTGGTTCGTACTTATTGATGCCTTTGGTTATTTAGTTTTATATGATAGTATCTTCACTCTAGCTTTAAAACTAAGCTACAGCCTCTGCAAGACAGTAATTTCGGCCAAGGACATAGGTATCCAAGAGGAGTTTAAAAGGTTAATGGCAGTGCATGGTGATGCAAAACTATATTTTTTTCTGTTTCATTCACACCTCCAATTATTAAAGAGCAAGTAATATCTACTGCCCTGTGTTTATGGTCAATTATGAATTGAGAGGTCAAAGACTAAGAAGGGATGTCAACTCATTCTTCAGCAGATATAAAAACAGCTCCATGAATGGAGTTCTCTCTGCTCTCACTCTTTTCCAGAGTGGAAAAATCATGGAATACACGCATTTATATGAAAAAATAATTTGTTATGATATGAAACATAAAATCTGGATTCCTTTCACAGAAATATTAACCAGTGTTTTTCCTTGACTGTACTGCTGAATTTGAAAATAGCCTTAATTGTTATTGATCTTTACAGTAATAACATTTATAATTTCATAAGTTAAGAGAACAAAAGCAACCACACAGTAGAAACGTGTTTACACCCTTTCTCTGGTTGTTTGTGACTTGTATAGACTATTATCTGTAGCAAGGATAGATGCAGCTCAACAAATTACCCAACATCACACACAGTCACACACACAGCCACACAAGGGGATAAATGATACAGAGCTTGACAGAAGTAACAAGCAGACTTTTGGGGTGGCGATAAAACATGAGCAATAAGAAGAAACACTCTGGACAACAGAGGAACCGCATTTCCCTTCAGAGTGGCAAGGAAGTGACACTCCAGTATCTCGACCAGCTACAGCTCTGATATGAGAGCATATGATAGCTTGCAACATAGGACATTTTCCAGAGCAACAACACCAAGGAAGGAAAGAAAGGACATAGGAATGAAAATAACTTATCTCCGAATAAAACATACTAGACTCCATCAAATGTAGGTTGGGGGGGGGGGTCTTGGTCACAAATAAGAGTAGGTTGGAGAGAAGGCGAGGTAAGCGGAGGAGAAATATTATTCAATTTTTATTCTCATCTATCAGCTTATATGACTCTACTGAAAATGTTTTCCTATTGGCAAATGTGGCAGTGCTTCAGTAATAAATCATGAGCAAAAGCTGTGGCCCGCAGCTCAGCTAACATGATACTCAACAATTAGATTTCTCTCATGGTGCATATGTTATCATGGCACCAGCACCGTAAGGAACAGCAGTTTAGCCACCATTCATGTGCTGATTAGTGTGAATACAACAAAAGGTGCAGTGACCACTGTTGTTCTTCCAAATACATTTAATTGATAATTATTTGTCCCAGTAGTCATTTTTTGTCATGAGGTCAAGAAGAGTCACTATGAACTGAATGGTTTAAAGACATTATGATGATTTTACAGTTTAATTGTTTACTGTAGTGATAAAATGTTTTCACATCAACAACAAAATACATGTTTCATTCAAAATATCCATTAACAACAAGATGGATATATTTCTTTCCCCAAAAGGCAAAGTGTAAAGCTATGCAAATTAAGCCATGCAACTACAGTGGGAACACATTGCATATATTCAAGACTTATCTTCCTTTCCAAATACAGCTAATAAAACTCTAAGCATAACAATTGGACCAGCAAGCAAGGTTAAACATTTGCAGCTGTGCCCCGTTGCCTGCGCTATTTCCATCTCTGTCCAGCAAATGGTGAGAAGTGTTCAGTGAGAGGAGGCTGAAAGAAAAAATGTAGATTAGTCACCAGAAATTGGATTTGTGCTTGCCAGAAAAGCATCCTGAAAATATGTGATGAGCTTCACACAGCAGGAAACGAGAGAAGTGAGAGGGGTAAAGAAGGGAGTAGGAGTGGAGGTGGGTGTGAACAACAGCTACTGTAAGAGTTTTGAAGAGACGGCAAATGATCCACAGGGTGAAATGGAGAGCACAGGCCTTGGCATAGCCAGCAATTCACAAACATAACAGCCCTTTCAATTGCAGGCTGTCTATAATTTTCTCGGTTCCTTAATTTTGTTGTTTTATTCGGTTGGTTTATACACTGTGATTGCAGGATGGTGGGTCATGAACAGTTTTTCAAGATGCATTCAGTAAAGGCTTTTTTTGTCGGGGATTTCCTCCCAGAAATTTTTAATTGCGATTCCCTTTTTCCTTTCCTTGGTGCTTACATCTTGGCAAAGTTTAAGAGTGCCAACAAGGCCTGTTAAGTTGGGAGTCTTTCTGTCAGTAAAGTACTTTGTGCGCTAGCAGATGGGGAGAAAAAGAGCATCAGAGCATGACAATATAATGAGTCTACTAATCATAGCATTCAGCCATGCAGACAGGGAAGCCATTGTCATTGTCAACAGTTACAAGATTGGCTCTGGCAAAGAGACAAAAACTTTCACGTGGACAGTCCTCACGTAGGAATCAACAGGATGAGGGGACAACAGCCACTGAATAATAGATACACTGACATTAGGTGCTTTCACACTTCCCAATTTGCAATGATTTTTACACAAATACGGCGGCTCGCTGTGTGAAAGGTACCAAGCCAGAAAGGGGGGTCTGATTTGTAGGGCTGTCAACTTTAGTCGTTTAGTCGACTAATTGGTCGATGCCGTCTTGGTCGACTAACATTTTCATTGGTCGA
>JAPMOB010116248.1:0-11950 GCA_029875015.1 Lepomis gibbosus | reverse complement strand
ACACACACACACACACACACACACACACACACACACACACACACACACACACACACACACACACACACACACACCTTAATCTCAATCTGTTCCTCCATTTCTTTGTTCTTGATTGTGGTATATTCTTTCTCAAGTCTGAAAACGAATAACAACACAGGATTATGCAATGTTACCTTAACTTTATTATTGTTATTTAAAAAAAAATTAATTGCTTGGTGGTCCATTTGATCAAATCAGTGCAAAATCATCAGCATTAATAAAACAGAAATAAAAATCATACTGGGCTGAGTAACTAGCGCTCTTACTTTTTCATCCTCTTGGGGTTGTATTTGACCTGGTAGGCCCTGAGGATCAGCTTGTCTGGGCAGCTGTCAAACTGGTGGGGGATCACCTTCTGGAAATGCTGGCAGACCCGGAGGGGAGCACACAGAAGATTAGAGCACTCAAGACAGACAAAGATACTCATCCATATTTTATGAAGAAGGAGGCGCTATTTAGAAAAGCGAAGAAAAGCTGCTAACGCCCAATGTTAGCTTGGCGAGTTAGCAGCTGCTTCATTTTTGGGACAGTTCTGATACACTGTGATTCATAGATGATTAAGTTTATATATTAACATATCACTAAATTGGAGTAATATACATAGTAAACATATAAACATAGTGTATTTCATAAACTGAGAAGAGACTTACTCATTTCGGTCATTTTTAAATCAAAGATGTCAAAATTCTCAGGTTCCAGCTTCTCAAATGTGAAGATTATCTGCTTTCCTTTGTCATGTATTTATGATAATTGAGTGAATATATTACAGGTTTGGACTGGTGGTCGATTAAAAGAATCAGAAGAACCCACGCTAGGCTTTGGGAAATTATAACAGCAATTTTTCACTATCTTTTGACATTTTATTGACAAAATAATAGATCATGATGAATGATGAAAATAACAATTAGAGGTAGCTGCTGCCCTAATTTACACATCATATTACAAATACAAAGAAAAGAAATGGTAAAAGGATATAAAGAGTGTGTAAGTGAAAGAAACTTGTGTGTTTTCACCAAGGACTGTTCACACCATCACACACTGTCGAATGTGCCCTGGTTTCTTTTTCTGTTATGAATTAATGTGGCTGAGTGACGCAGATCAGTCGTTCAGATCTGTAGTTCAGATCTGTAGTTCAGTAAGCTCGCATGCAAAAGGGAAAGTGGGACGCGGACCATTTGACTTGTGGCTGAATCTGTACATGAAACTAATTTTGTCAAACAATAAAAGCTTACCTGCGACATGCCCTCCATGTCCAGCTGAATGAGGTCGGTCTGGTTGTACTGCAGAATGGCCAGGCCCACACGGAAGATAATCTCTAGGCCCTAAAAAGGGGTCATATATTTGATTATATGCATTGAGCTGAAATAATGGAGCGATACACCGTATATATATATAGTCACCCACATCAAGTACATTTTCAGATACTTAAAAGCACACTCAAAATGTTACCTACCTCATACATGAAAATATCAAAGATGCGTGTGGCGACAGGCAGAGGGAGGAAGGTGAGGAAAAGGGTGAGGAACCAGGATGAGGCATACATAGATGTGTGGAAACTCTGGGATCGAAAATGTACGTTCAGCTCTGGAAGTTGCTCCTAAGGAAAAAAAAAAGAATGAAAAGAGCTCGATTTCAAGCCTCAAATACTTCAAATAAACCGGTCAAAAGCACATAAAGAGACAGTGTTGTGCTGGACGTATAAATTAATGATTTGCTGCCCCTTAGTGGATGAGTGTCACACTGCAAGCCTCACGTTTGTTGATGGACACTCCTGCTTCCTCTTTACCTGTAGCAGATACTCAAATTGGTAGATGCAGAGGCCCAGCTCAGCCATGCTTGGTTTGAACAGCTCCCTCAGACGGTACTCCTGCATTAGACGCACAAAAACACAAAATGCCTCCTCCTCAGGCATCTGGGAGGAGGTGAGAGGGGTGAGTAAGAAGGTATAAATTAGACATTACTTATGCTGAACTTTTTCCCCCCAAAAAACTTCGTAGCGGTAATCAGAGAAATCTAGTGGGACTGATTACAAGGAACCTTAGACATGCTATACTGAGACTTTAGGCAAAATATCCTCATTATGGATCATTTTCTTGATATGTTGTTAGTCATTACCTGCATAAGCAGCAGACCAACAATGAATGCGCTGCCTTGGCAGTAGCCCACCTCTCGATCCACCAGAGAGTACGCCTGAAAAATACACACACATGCAATCACACATCATTTGCTGTGTGCTGTATTTATAGAAAGCAGCACAGATGACATCTGTAACCCTGACCGAACAATCAGACTGTGAGCAATATAGCGTCAACAAGTCACCAGAGGTCCCTTCATTTCCTGCGCAGCTGAGCTACCAGCGAACTCGACTGATGTCCGGACAGTCAACAAGCTTGTTTCCATGGCTGTGAACAACACATTTCCACATTTATTGTTTCCCTACAGATTTTGTCTCACGTATAAAATTATATTACGAAGGTAACACTCAGCCTGGCAAGTGCAAAATGGAGAAGTTAATTACAGCCAATGAATTTGTCCCAGTTGGATCTTTTTCTGAATGACTGCAAGAAGAAATGTTTCAAAATGGGCACTCTGATTTGATTACTGTTAAATCACAACTATTTTGACAAAACACTAAATCATTTTAGTAAAATTATTTAACAAAAATGTCAAACATAAGCTGGTTCCAGTTTCTCAAATGTGAAGATTTGCTGCTTTTCTCTGTTTTATATAACCGTAAATTAAAATATCTTTAGGGTTTTGTACTGTTGTTTAACAAAACAAACATCACCTTGAGCTCAGGGAACATTTTTTCAAATAACTGAAGAATCAATCAAGATATCAGAAAGTATCTAATGCAGTTTAGCACTATGGATAAATGTATTTATCAGCGGGTCCCGTTTTGTTTGTATTGTGCTGGCACATGAATATGCAGGCAGAGCGATACTTTACTTACGCCTTTTCACATTACACTGCTGATCAGTAGATGGCAGCTTTTTAAAATATATCTTAGCCTTTACTGGACAGTAACCGGTTGAGAGTTGACACAAAATTAAAGAATGAGAAAGGCAACTGGCCACATTTCCAGCATCCTGATCCCCTAGGCCACCAGAATGCCTGATTGTTAACAATGTCAGCCCGCCGTCTCTCCATCCAGTACCACAGGAGGACAACAATACCTGATTTAACACTATAGCCGCCACTATAGCTTTAGTACCCAGGACTAAAAGGTTCCTTCAGCCCATTGTTGTGTATTTCCACTGTGGCCTACAGACCTGCGAAGATTAGGCAAATTAACCAGCTGACATATGCCATACAAAGCATCGAACAGGCATCATTAGCAGCCTTCCGAGGTATACTGTATATACTATATTGTTCCTGCGGTGGAAACGTGGCTTACGTAAACATCACCTGAGCTTCAACGACCAAGTCACTCACAGTGTCAATACATGTCAAAAAATTTCATAAATGACTATATAACTTCATTTAAAATACTGTATCCACAGTCAAACAACACATATATGTGGAAAAAAAAGACATTTATTCCAAAAGTCACAAGTCTTCTTCACCTTTTCAAAGATGCTAAAAATCAAGACTGACAAGTTCAGAACTTGAGGAGATGTGAAATGCGGCAGTGTTCACCTTCATGACGTTGAAGAGGACTTCCTGCCCCAGGCTGTCCTGGCCTTTGAAGAACTCGTGCTCGGGATAAGTGCGAGCGATGTCTCTGCGGATGAGCTTCTCGCAGGGGGACGACATCTTTAGCAGCTCAGAGTACTGGTTTTTCACCGGCATGTCAGTGGCATTGCCCAGCAGCTGCCAGACAATGGCCCGGAAATGATGAGGGATGCCCTTTCTGATCAACTCCTGGAGAGCAAAGAGAGAGAGAGACATTAAAGAGGATTAATACCTCGCTTCTTTATGTAGTGAGAGAGAGCAAAGAGCAGGGAGATGAGTGTAGAGGAATCAATTATGGAATGGTGAATAGAAATACTACAGTTAATATCATTTCATAATTACAGCCACTCTGTACATTCTGATGTATCACTCAGGTTTCTCTTTTCAGCCAAACTCTGTCATTTTGTTTTTGCTTCTGTGTGGTTTGCGGCCAGTGTCATGTTGCTTAGTTTGTCTGCTTTCCAATTTTGCCCTTACTCATTTTGCCGTCCCTTCTCTCACCTGTCTTCTCCTCCCCTGGGTTTTCTCGTTTTGTCACAGAGGACACAGAGAGACACAACGAGGGAAGGAAGAAAGAAAGCGGATGTAGAGAGGCGCATTGGTGCAGTGCAACTTAAAGGTGTTTAGTGTACTCGTATTGAAACTGTTGTGCCAACAGATTTAGGAATAGTAGACGAACGTTTTCTTCCAAAACTGTTCAGTGGTAAGGGAACAGTAGGTAGGGGAAAATAAAACCAGGGCTCTGTGTTTCTGACACACACACACACGCACACAGCTACAAAAGACGCACACTGTAACTGAGAAAGTAGGTGCAATGAGTCAGGGATTTACAGGTCCCTCTTTCTGTTTTGTTCCGTAAAATGACAGTTAACGTCTTGTGAAACCTAACCAACAAGATGTAAAATGAATTGAGGAGGCTGATAATCTTCTTGTTAGTTACATTCAGTGACTCATTCTTAGGAAAATGCTGAATGTGACATCATAATCTTGCAATTTTCCATCTCCTGTCCCTGATCCCCACCTTCAGGAGTTTGTCCTTCTTGCGTCTCCACTCTTCCCACTCGTTGACGATGCGGCCCCACAGGATCCAGGTATCCTCCTCCAGGTGTGACAGGTTGGAGGAGGCCGAGGAGCTGGACACCAGTGAGGAGCCGCTGTTGCGCCGTGAACCGCTCATCGACCGCATGGACTTGGAATCAGCCTCCAGCAACCTTCACGAAGAGACAGACAATAAGAAGCTCAAATTACATTTGATTATTTCTGATGGAAAAGGTCCATGATTACATGGCAGAGCATGTTAGTCCTATACAGGATGGTACAATGGAGTCATTGGCAGACAGATGTGACATTGAGGCAGACTGTGACATTGCAAGGATCAGTACAGTTTGTGGACAACCTTGCAGAGGCACCAGAAGCCTCGGGGACTGTTACCTTAAACTGCAGAGTCAGAGGCCCATTACACACACAGCTGCCTAAAAACATTTAAAACTTACCTTTTTATACAGTGTCAGACCGATGAGTAATAATAGGAGGGTGGGGGGCAATTGGCTTTTAACTCAGCTACTAGTGAGTCAAACTGATAGAGAGCATCAGATAGTATATCTTTTATATATATCTTTCAAATGCCAAGCTACTAACCTACCTCATCCTATTAAATGACTGTGCCGCCGTTATGGACATAGAAACTATAGAGCTGGTTGTTGAGCAAGCAAAAACAATATAAACAAAAAGGTACTGTAAATTCACTGTAGAAAATAGGTCATTCCTAACATGCAGCTATACTTTTTTGTACTTTTCTACATAGAGTACAATAAGTTTGTACTGTAAACAAGGAGGTTGGAGTCGCATTTCCAATGCCATATATAACGTATTTATATCACTTTGGTCATGAGGTGGAAGCCTTGCATGTAAACACATTCATAGACTGCTGCTAGTCACGAGAGCTAGTTTAGCAGAGGAGTTTACTAGCCTAGACTTTGAGTTAAAGGAATAGTGTGCACAGTAAATAGCTACAGCCTATTAGCTTAGCCAATGAGTCACTGCTCCCAGCCAAGAAACAGTCCAGCAAATAATCCCTTGTAAAACTACAAATTGTTGTTTTTACAACTCAATTTTTGTATGGATTAAACAAACAGGATTAAAAAAGATAATTACCGAGCTTTACAAATACTGGTAGGCTGATTTTGTTACCTTTGGGCAGTTAGGCTAGCTGTTTTCCCCTGTTTCCAGTATTTATGCTAAGCTAAGCTAAGCGACCGCTGGCTGATGTACAGACATAATGGTTTTAAATTTCTCATCTAACTCTAAGCAAGAAAGCAAATAAGCCTAACTCTCGAAATGTTGAACTATTCCTTTTAAATATCTGAGTATAGCTGCAGCAGGACTGCAGGAAGCAGAGATGATGTGATTAAAGACATTGCTCTTTACCCTGAGGGTAAAGAGCAATGTTAATGTTAATTTTCAGTCACACTTTGACCCCGAAGTCACTTGACTTCTTTGTCCTGCAATTTGACTCCTCTGCTGAAACATAAGATGGCTGGGTAAAGAATTGGTTCCTTACACTTAAAATATCTCAGAGCGACTCATTCTTTTGAAAAAAAAATCTAATCAAAATTAAAATAATTTTTCTGCAGTGTTGGGTTATGGGAAGTCATGTGTTCATGTGTGCAGACATTTCCCACGGAGAATCTGATGCGCTTAGTTGTGTGGGATTAAACCTTACCTAACACAGGGATTAAATCTTACCCTTGAATGGAAAAGTCACTTCCTAAAACGTGACTGTGAAAACAGGTGATTACATTTTCATGATCCCTAAAGAGACAGATCCCGAACTAATTAAATAATGAGCTTCCTGAAGGAACATACAGCAGCATCAAGGGTTCTTGCATTTTTTCTACTTTCCAGTAAGAATGAAAGGTTATTATTCGGTTTAGTGACAGAAGCGTTCCTCTGATGGAGAGACACTGACAATAGGAACAGACAACAGGAAGTCATGCTGGTAAATGTGAATTTCAGTGGGCATTCTTGTCAGAGCTCATCGCTCTGAGAGAAAGTAAAATCTTTATAGCAATGATTGAGACAATTTAACTGTACTTCACACATAGTTGTATTGATGTTATATCATCATTACAATGATATTGCAATGCTATGTATTAGGCCTGAACAATTAATTGAAATCTTATCGAAATCCCAGTACGGCCTAATGCAATTTTCAAATTGCAGGAGGTGTAATATTTATTAAAGGCAAAATGTGTGTCAAAGTACTATTTTTAATTAAATATTGTCATGCTGCAGAGATTTCCTGGCCTACACATCATATTCTACAGACTAAAGAAAAGACCTTTGTTTGGTACAGATCCTTGCAAAAATCATCAAAGAAAAATTATGTAAACATTATAACTCCCTCCAGTATCACAATCATATTGCAGTCACAATATCAGTCAAAGTAATCACAATTGGAGCTTTTTTCAAAATCATTCAGCCTAATATATACACTGTATGACAACCACTGGATGAAATGTGATTGTTACTCAACACATTTCTTCTTCTTGTTTTCAGTACTAAGCGTACATTGCCTAAATCACTGTGTACTGAACTGTGCATGTGTACAATTGTTACCTTATCCTAGTCCTTCTGTCTTTCTTCTCAAATTTAAAATGTTCTTAAACAAGTTTTAAAAAGAAATACTGGTGTAGTGCCCAGTGACCACCTATTATGGTTTTCTAAAACACTGACCTACAAACCCATTTGTTGTTATTACCCAGTGTTTTTCTTGCAGATGTAGGGCATGCATAGTTGTGATTCTAGGACAAATTGACATTTGGCTTGTGGTCATTTTACACAAATCCCTTTGCACTGGACTGGTTGCATACACACCTGAACAATAACAATATTTCAAGCCCAAAAGGGTCTGCACAATATTACAGTATTTCTCCAGAAATCACTGACCACAGCCTTGAAGCAGCTGAAATCCATTATTTGAGTATCAAGCTGTAAACCTGAAAGGTGCCTGTAAAACTTTTAGTTTCATTGTTCAATGCAGCACAGCGGCTGCAGTCTGCATTCACAGAAACATTTTAAAATATCTCCTGTTGCATAATTCATTTCTCTGCTATCCATCTGTATTGTCATACGGCTTAATACACTTCATCAATCTCAATCGTCTCATACTCAAAAGTTAGGCTAGGTTCGAGTGCCACTTTAAGCCTCACAGTATACAGCAATTTCTGATATGTTCAAGTGCTCTTGAAATTTTTCAGGGAAAGATTCACTTAAAAGCTCTAGCCTGGCTGATAAAAAACAGACTTTCTTCATTAGCTCAGCATACTTCTGGTTGATGCTCTAATATTCAGTTTATTTTCAATAAGGTACTAAACTAAGGATGGTAATTTCAGTGGTTGCTATGTACTGCCCAATATTTGAGGGTTTAATGCAGAAGATGTTCCCTGTCTGGGATAACAACTCACACACTTTGATGTTCCTGATGAAACTTCAGGATGACATTCTAGTTTGCTGACAATCTGTACAACTTTCTTCTTTACAGAGACTGTATTGGCTATCATAAAGTATATTATAATTATCTCCCATATTAGAACATCTCATTAATTTGATGCTGTTTTAACACTACTGTCAACTCTCATGATTTTCTGCACTTCAGCTTCCGCAGCTGAAGTCAAATTGTAAGTACACTTTGAAAATTCATTGATCCATTCTGTCATCTTTATTCTTGAGTTGTGTCCTTTTTTTGATCAAGATTTTATTTCAAGTGTCAACTATATACAGTTTATAGACCCTTCTTGTCCATGTTTGGTTCGTTGGTGAAATTATTCTTTCATTTTAATTTTGCTCATTCACCTTACCTTATAGGTATGACAATAATTAGTTTTGTCACAACTGACCTTTAGTTAGTGTTGCTAAGCCTGTCAAACTTTACATACTTGTTTGTACAGTTTAAAGGTAAAAATGATGGCAGATTTTCCAGTGGAATTCTCAATCTTCTAAACAATTGGTTTGTAATTTTATACTCAGGCAGAAAAGGCAAGCTTCTCATTGTAACTAGCAAGCCAACTGAGCCAGCGTTACTACTATGAACTGAAAACTTGACTGACTTGCTGGCTTTTAAATGTTTCGAGCAGAATAGTTTTAAAACCAGAACGCTGTAAAAAGGGTCTTAAATATGAACTTGATGGCTAAAAACACTGAATTGTGCTAAAACACTGAGGCTAAAGTTGTGTTGTTGTTAATTATAATAGCTGATGTATAATCAGGATAAAAAGAACAGACTGTTTCATTCAAACACGATCCTGTGTTGCTGCTTAGTTTACATACATTTTAAACAGTACTTTTAACATGCTGAATGGCTTTTAGGATGAGGACTAACTGATATATTTAGCAAATGTAAACTATATTGGGTATTGTTGGATCCATTATAAATTTATTGTGCCCAAAAAGGATGATTACAGAGCTGCTAACATTATCTTGAACTCTGACGGCATCCTGCTCTAGTTTTCACACAGTGAGAAAATACAACGCAGCGGGTCTGCATGTCATGAACCAGGCTTTTTTTTAATGTAACCTCTACACCAAAAAAAATTTATAATGTGTTCTTGGCCTTGTAAGTAACATAATTAGCTGGACATTTTTTTTTTTGCTCGTGTGTTTTTGGTTTTGAAAAGGCAAAAAAAGACCCTCCAAACTCTCTGAACTGCTTCAGCATCTGGAGAAACCCAAAGGTTGACAGACCTAGCTTGGGTTGATAAGTTATCAATAAACAGGGGAAGGGGTTTAGCAAAAAGTAAATTATTAGGAAGTATAAAACTTTAAATGTACCTTTCCTTCAATATTAATTGGTTGCACCTGCTACTGCACAACTGTAATAACTATTTAGTTTTCACGTCAAAAGTTAAACACAAAGAGCTACTGATCTCACCTGTTCTGCTCCTCCAGTTTGGCCAGCAGCTCCAGTTCATCTGGACTCAGGTTCTCGGAGTCTGCTGGGGAAGCCGCTGGTGCTGACAGCGCTGCATCATGGGAGGATGAGTCTGGGCTGAGCACTGGGCTGCCCGTGGACAGGGGGTCTGGGTCCATGCCGGGAGGAGAAGAAGGGCACTCTAGCTGAGGGAGAGCCCCACTTAAGCCCTCTCTTTCTGGGCTTCCGCTGGGTATAGACATGGCGGTGGCGATGGATTGGGATGGGTGAAGCAGAGTGGGTGTGGAAAGAGGATCTTCCAGTCTCACTGTTGGTCCCCCTCCTCAGTGTCGCCCGATTGGCCACCTGGTTGGCTGTGGAGCCAATATGATCAGAGGTCTTCAAACCTGTTAAGGATGAAGAAAAAGCTGAATGACAATGGCTGACCACAGATAATTAAAAAAGCAGCAGTTAACACCCAAACTACTGTTACAAATATATCCTCTAATTGTACAAAACTTGTGACTACAGAGAATGATATGTTTAGCCTTGTATCTTTGAAATAATAGCTGGATTGTAACAAACAAAAATTATGAAGTAATTAGCCTATAATTTATATTTTCTTAATCACAATTTCCCAGAGCTTTAGGTGATGTCTTTGAAACTCTTGTTTTATCTGATCAGTAGTCTAAACAAATCCCCACATTTGAAAATCTTGTTTCTGCTTGATCAATAACTTGAAAATGTATTGACAAGTTGACTAATTGTTTTGATGTTTCAGCACTCGAAACATTGAAAATGGAAACTATAATGTATCACAATTTTCTGTAAAAAAAAGAAAAGATTTTTGTGATTTTGAATAAGTCAGTAAATCTCAGAACACAATGATATCAAGATAATGCTGTCACTTTTATGGCAATATTGTTTTGGCTAACTGGTGCCCAACTCCAACAGACAAACAAATGAACAAATGAATGAGACATCACAGTCCTCCCCATGTATAATTTGTGCACTTATTTGAAAAAAGCAAAGACGCGAGATGTCATGTTTGGCTTGATGGGCTGAACACAAGTGAACTGGTCATACTGGTCCAATCCACATGAAGATGCCAACAACGCCGCTCCACACCCTCGCTCAAATAGCTACTTTGAAGGAGCGGCCATTAGTCAATGTAATGACATCATCCTGACTGAGGATATCAAGGTCTGTCCCTGCAGACAGACTCTGCTCTGACTAAGATAAACATTTGTCCAGTGATCCTTGAAGCGGTAACAATGTTGTTGATGTGACAAACGGTTGCGATCGATAGATTTGAGTGAACCCATGTGAATTCCACAGAGATACTTATAACCTCTGTGTTGCATTTAGAGAACGAACGTGTCAGCAGTGTTTATATCACACTGTGCGGCTTATAGAAGGACTCAGTCATGGCCACACCTCCAGAGTGATTAGTGTGCATTAAGAGATAATAAATCAATCAGATCATAAATAAACCAGATGAATAAGGGAGTGAGTTCAGGGTGATAAGGCAGGTGTCACTGAGGTTATAAAGAGCTGAAGCCACTGGCTAGGAACAGGAGACTTTAGGGAGCTTTTACTTGTCTCCCATCTCATGTGAATTCAGGAAGTAATGAAGAAAAAAGCTTTTTCAGCCAGTGGAGAATAGTTGTAACTGTACCGTTTGGGCCGAAGGCACTGTGAATAGATTCTTGTTTGAGTGGGGTTCTTATAAACTTGTGTACGTGTTTGTGTCTTTCGTGTTTACTTAGTTAGGGCGTACAAGGGAGAGGCATTTGTGTCTTGAGTGCAACATTTACCCTGTATATCTACACCCTGTGCTTTGCTTTCCCTCATCATACTAATCTTTACAAATACATGCAGAAGAGCTGGATATTAAAAAGGACAGTGTGAAGATTTAACACATGCCAGAGGAAAACAAACATCCCAGATCTTGGCTGCTGTGCTGCATATGGCTGCACACACACAGAGTATACATATACAAACTGTGCTTCTTTCTCTCTCTCTGTCTGTGCTGCAGCCAGGAATCAGAGAGGAAGCTGAGGAGGAGTTACAAAAGGTCGGTGGAGAATAAGAGGCAAAAGGCCAAGCTGCTCATCTGTAATAGGGAGCAAAATGCAGAAACACAGTCCATTCCCCTGACTGTCCCTCCTCTGCTTTATGGATGGCAGCTCTCTTACTGGGGGTGTCTTGTGGAAAACACTGCTGGCCACACACACACACACACGGCCACACACACACACACACACACACACACACACACACACACACACCCACACACACACACACACACACACACACACACACACA
>JAPMOB010116244.1:0-17476 GCA_029875015.1 Lepomis gibbosus | reverse complement strand
TCTGAACGCAGTGAGGTGTCATTAAACGGAACTGGACTGATTGTATAAAAATTTTTCTCCATGTGTTCCAGATAATTTGGGCTCCTTCTGTGCAGCTGAAAACAGCTTCATCAATCAGAGAGAGGTTCACTGACAAACGAGGCGTCACTCCAAACACTTTGATTATTTTCACCAAATGTGAGGACGAGGCACGCGAGCTCAGACCTGCAGACACTGAGCTGCAGGAAAGTAGCACTCCAGTACTGTACTTAGATACAATTTGGAGGTACTTGTACTATTTTCATTTTATGCTACTTCTTCCATACCTTTACTCCACTACATCTCGGAGGGAAATATTGTACTTGGTATCTGATAGTTAGTTAAAATATAAATCAAGTAATACATTATGATATTTTTACACCCAGCTGTATTTAAAGGAATTAAAATACCATCCACCTTTACCAACTGTAAAATTAAAGTCTTGATTAAAGTGAACACATCAATGGCAAGGGGCGGCTGTGGCTCAGGAGGTAGAGCGGGTCGCCCGTTAATCGGAAGGTCGGCGGTTCCTCGGCTCCTCCAGCCTGCGTGTCGAAGTGTCATTGGGCAAGATACTGAACCCTGAATTGCCCCTGGTCGCTATTCCATCAGTGTATGAATGTTAGTTTCGGTTTGAGCACTTATGCTGCGTTCCAGGCAACTCGGAACTGGGAAATTTCCGACTTCCAAATAGAAAAAGTGCCATGGAACGCCACTTGAAGTCGGATTTCCTACTCGTGAACTTGGAGAAAAAATATGTACCCCGACTTCAGGATTAGAAGCTGAATTACGTCTCAAAACAATGTCGGCGCCCATGGAGGCACACACTGTAAATGGTAAACCATAAACTAAAAGGCAACAAAACATATTTGCATGTATTTAAATTAAAATAATAGCCTACATACGAGCATATAGTAAAACCTGTTCTGCATGTAGGTAAATTGATGTAAAAATATGTTATTACTTGGCTGGCTACAGTAAAGAATCCCATAATGTCATCTTGTCTGCATAAAAGTTGTTGTTTAAAATGCCAAAACATTAGTAAGTGTAGCCTACAGCATTGACTCGAGGATTAGCCTATGTAGCTGTCGGAGTACACGGTTAACTAGTAACTTGTAGGTTTTTTATGTTGGTTGTTTGCATTTAAACTGCCGTCCTTTTAATTAACACCTAAAGCGCTGCTGAGGGTGCAAGTGTGTGTACACTGTGTCAAGGTCACCCAAAGTTTTCGTTCACTTTCGGCGTCATGCACCACCGTGCACCTGGAACACTTTGATGTCGGAAGTTTCAACTGGGAAATGTCCAAGTTCCGACCGGTCTCGAACGCAGCATTAGGCTCTGTGTGTGAACGGTGAATGCAGATGTAGTGTAACAGCTCTTTGAGTGGTCCAAAAGACTAGAAAGGCGCTATACAAATACTTTACATTTAATGAATCAATAATTATAATGTACATTAATCTGAAATGGGCCATTTTATAAAGTAAAATTTTAAATGCAGGACTTTTGAATACTTCTTTCACCAGGATCTCAAAGCTGCACAAATCAATATCTTTATCAGTGACTATTGGACGATATGAGAGCTGTTCTGTAAGTCTACTTTAGAGCTAATAGTTAATCGATCAGCAAAATGGATCAACTGAGAAAATTAAGGTGACAACTGTTTTGATAATTGATTAGTCTTTTTTTTGTCTCTAGTGTCCGGCTTTCTAAATGTGATGATTTGCTGTTTTTCTTAGTGATTAATCACTGAATTCGTTTGGGTTCTGGCCTGTTGATCAGACAAAACCAGCAGTCTGAAGGAGTTGCCTCAGGATTTAGGAAGCTGGCATGGACTTTTTCTCTCAACTGAAATCTCAAAATATGAAATTTTATAGAGGAAACTAATGGTGGACAAAGTAAACCGATAATTGTCAATAGCTGGTTACAACCTGAGTCTACTGGCAGCAGTCTGTCCAGCTGTACTTTACGCAGCTGGAGGCCACACCAGATACTGTTACTTTTGACCTCCCTCTGTTCAGGGACACATTTTTCAGTTTCTGTTTTTCACATGTCTGTGAAACTTAATTCAGTTTATGTTTTAGTTGCTGAATCTTTTTATGTTTATACAAATATTTATACATGTTGAGTTTGCTGAAAATAAAAACAGGTGAAAGTGAGAGAACCTTTCATTGAACTATTTACTTACCTTGAAGCTCCTCTTTCATCCAACTGTAACTGGACAAAACCTGTGACTGAGGGAGATGCTGGACCCTGGTATTATGTTAGAGATGGATAATATATCATTGAACAAACAAAGTATAATTAATGTACACGAAGCCGGGGGAAAGGGCGCTGCTCTCCCTTCACAAACTGAGCTCAAGCTTCTGCTGATGGCAGATGGTGGAAAAAAACTACTTTTCAACATGTTTGTCAAAAGGAAATCCTTCAAGCAACAAAGCAAAGACCCCCTTTGCAACCGGAAACAACAGGCTTTATGGGAAATCTGGTCTTAATTTGTAGAATCACGAGCCCAAATGGTACTACTGGTGTTAGACAGAGGATACCAGTAACCTTTTGAAATACTGATCATGTATAAAGATCAACTGGCATATTTGTAGCCCTTTTTATATACTAGTGTCCTTTTCATGTGGTCCTTGTAGTCCCTTTAATCAGATTTCCATGCAGCAGGATGAGGGGAATGTGCGTGCAGTTTACAGTTTATTCCTATTGACCTCGTCAGCAGTTGTCCCAAAACATTTCGTCATGCTCAGATATGTTTTAAATTTCGCCACCATCGAAGATCGTATCATGGTCCGTATTATTTTGTAAGGTCCAGGGAGGAACTTCAAAGCCCCAGATAAGCTCGACCATCGCGGGGAACAAGGCCGTTCCGCCGCCCTCATCCCTTTCCAATTAGACCGCAGGAGGTTTCTGATTAAAAACACCAGTTCTTTGTTTCAGATACTTCGTCGCTGCTCTGTGTAGTCTGACTCTACAATTGAGGAAAATATGTAAAAGTTCTTGTTTAGTCTTGATTTAACAAACTTTCTCGTTGACTATCATCATCCATCAAAACGTAGTGGGGAAATGGCCGTAACAACTTGACTTACTATCAAATAGGATACAAATTCACATATTTATGACTCAAATGAAGTGGTTCATTGTCTTTCTATCGACTAATTGTTGCAGCTCAGCTACAATTACGCCCTGGATCTTTTGTTCCGCCTTTCAACACTTTTTAGATGAACTGTACTTGATCAGTGAAGCAAAACTAATGCAGATGTGATGCAGAGGCCAAGTGGTATTTCTGATTTTTTTCCTGTGATAATCTAAACTGTCTTTATGGGATCATTGCTGTGTAACTGGTAGCTACAGATGAGTCACACTTGAGTAGAGGTGAACCCATCTGAGCAGCCGAATGCCGATGATGAGGTGTTTCCATGGTGGAGATGTGATGTTTACAGCTTATAGATGATTAGTGCGTCTCACTCTTGTGCTCAGCTATTAGGCTTTATGTTTGTGGCAGTGATTCAGGGGGAAAATATTTGAAGAGAAAATAGTAGTGAGCGAGTCAGGCCGGCGATGTTAGCTAATTCTAAGCAGCTCCAGAGTTTACGGTTGTTAAAAAAAATGCAAGCATCCAAAAGAGTCTGAGGAGAGAAGCACTTTTTCTCCCTCACTTTCCTGACTGCCCTATTTATGCCTTCCTTTCCGAGATTCCACTCCAAGATGAAGGTCTTCCCATCAGAGACTCAACATGGTGCACATGAGCCAGTGGCATGCCTCGCTCTGAGCGCTGAACTTTTTACTTAACCAAGGTCCAACATTGCCCGTTAAAACTTAATGTCATCACTAATTTAGAAGTAATGGAGCTGCCCAAGATCCACTGTAGTCTGACCAAGTCATGTTACCCTGCGCTCCCCCTAGGTAACCCTCTAGTTGACCAAAGTATTTCTTATTCAGTCCAAGTGCCCCTATACTGTGGGATGTTTTCATATACCATAGCCAAATACATTTAAACTTTTTCCACATTTGTTGACATTTAATCCTAACATTCATATGTCTCAGGCCATACACTGCTTTATTTTAAGAATGTGAAATGTCACAATAATAGAGAGAATGATTAATATCAGCTTTTATTTCTTTCATCACATTACCAGTGGTTTAGAAGCTTATAAAACACTGAGTTAGTAGGCCTATTTGGTAGCAGTGCTTTTAAAAAGTTTACCTTGGGTCAAACGTTTCAGGTAGTTGCCGGCATTTAGGTCCATTCTTCTTCATGACAGAACTGGTGTAACTGAGTCAGCTTTGTTGGCCTCCTTGTCTTTTCCAATTGAACTGAGTTCAGGGCTTTGTTATTGGCCACTCCAGTATTTGGATTTTGTTGTCCATAAGACACTTTGCCAAAACCGTGGGATGATGCTTGGGGTCAGTGTCCATTTGGAATACCTTGTTGTCTCAAGTCGATCTAAGTGCCTAGGTCAGCCCAAGTACCATTCTAGTCAGTACATGTGCCCCAGAAATCAACCTCTAGTTGTCTAAAGTGCCCCCAAATGTTACACTAGTCAGTCAATCTGCAGATCTTGGTGATCAAAAGTTATGCTGTAGTTGGCCAGAGTGCCCCTTTGGTCAGTCCATATGCCTCACTGATTGGCACAAGTGCCCTTGTTGTTAGCCAATGGTCTCCTATGTGCCCCTTCTAGTTTTTCAGCCCAGTGTCCAACCCCAATGCCAGTCCAAGTGTCCCTTAGTCCACCTGGGTATCCTTTTAGTTAAGCATAATGCCCATCTAGTCACCTGAAGTGCTAAAAGTGCCCTTTTAGTTAACTGCTCTCCAGTGTGGTCCAAGTTCTGCTGTTTTTGATCAAAGTGCCGACCCGACTGCCCCTTCAAATTTTTCTGTGTTACGCTCAAGTCACTTCCAAGTGCCCCAGTAGTTTACCATGGTGCCCCTTGACTCAATCACAATTCCTATGTAGCCTAGTCGGTCTGTTCACTCAGGTGTGACCTCCAGGCAAAAATGAACCTTCACCTCCTGTAGTAGAAGAGTCCCTCTATTCTTACAGAGTCACAAAAACCACACAGGTGTAAATTTTCAGTAGTTTTATTGAAAAATGCCTCTTCTGTTTTCAGAAATAAATAAGAAAATAAGGCTGTGGAATTCACAATCTGCAGTTCAAACATGAAGCAGCAACACCATTTCCATAGTCTTGCACGCAGGTTTTTTTCTGACTGCATTTTATACTGAGAGAATGACAACAACTATATTCTGGTTAAAACAAATTGAAATGTAACAAAACATGTACTAAATATACACCACAGTCATGCAATTCCACGTTTTGTTAAAATTAACTGTGACGGAATAAAAGGTAAACTGATAAATATTAAAGCCTAGAGATACAAAATGAAAGCGGTGTTTAACTGCTGTAATGGAACTGAACCTCCTTAGAAGACAAAACTGAATGAGAAGGATTATATTTAACATACTGGATGAACTATGACGGATCTGATGTTCCAACACTGTGAACAAACATTTTCTTTCTTTTTCTTTAGCTTTGTTACAATGACTGCACTGTTCAACATTGCTAGATATAACTACTTGATGCAAATATGTTACAAGCAAAAGACACAAGTGGAAAAAAGAAAGCTCACAGGTTGTTGTTTTTTTATGGAACATAATTTTTCTCCCATTTTTTGTTAAATCCATTGCCCCCAAACTCCCTCCCTCTGTCCACACCTTTCCCCTGCCACAAAAAAATTAATATTCACATACGTTTTTAAAGGCATTTAAAAAGTTCTTTTCCAATAGAGTTGAGGTGTCAAACCCCATTTTTTGTGTATAAATGTGCATAAATCCAACAACAAACACAGGTTGAACAAAGAAAAAAAAAAGACAGCATGGCTTGTCTTAAGATGTTGGCCTATTGGAAGCCTTTCTTGATAGTGATCTCTTTCGACGCTGGTTTTGCGACAGCTCTTCCTCCTCGGGGACTGGGGCTACTCTGGTGTCGGGTTCAGGTGGGTATTGGCCTGCTCGGAGATAGCGTTTGGGCCAGTTGAGCGTAAGTTTTTCTCAGCATGCACACAAAGAACGTGTTTAAAATGTATTGTTTGTATCTGACTGATGACTAAAGCACTGACACAGATGGTTAGTAAACAGCAGGGGTGTGTCCACAGTATTTTTGGGGACGTTGTGTGATACAGCAGGTGTTACAGTACAATTTGGTCCCATTTTTTTGCTCACTGGTTGGTGAAAACAGGAAGAAGCGGTATTTGTGGACTGAAGCTACCGAACTAACAAAGCTAACAACATTAGCCTGGCTAATTTTGCTTGTTTAACCAGTTGCACCAACGGTGAAAGTTCAAACTAAAGCTGACGGCAATTAGTCGATCGACAGACAATTAATCAGCAACAATTTGGTAATCAAATAGTCAATTAAATCATTTTTAATTCGAAAACACCAAACATTCTCTGGTTTTCAGTTTTAAGGATTTGCTGCTCTTGTTTACATTCTTTTGATCAAATGATTAAATTGATTAAAAATAATTAGCAGATAAAATGATAATGAAAATAATCATTATTTGCAGACATAGTGTAGGAGGTACGGTACATCAGTTTGCACCAAACATGTCAGTAACAATAGAGTGACGATGCAATTTAAAATTCACAAATTCAGAGTCGTTCCCTGTTATATGTTAATTGTTATGACTCAGGACTTCTAATATTTTAATGTAATTATCATGCAGTAAGATTGAAAGCTTAATCTTAGTATAGGGATTTGAAATGTTTGATAGTGATACAGTCTAGTCAGTTAGTCTCTATTTTATCTGAATGCTCAAATGTCAGTTCAGCTAGGTGTACACGGTACGATTTTAGATAAGTTGCTGTTTAATTCCAGCTCACACTGTACGAGTAACTCGTCTGTAAATGGTGCGTTCCTTTTGACATGGGAAATTGGAATTTCCCAAAGGGAACGCCACCTTAAGTCAAATTTCCGACGTCGAAAGTCGGGAGAAGCTCACTTGTCCATTTTGCAGAGGTAATTGGAGTTAAGATAGCTACGTTTTTACTGTATAGATTGTTAACTTGGCAGTCAGCGTTGTGTGGGCATTATTAGACGGCGTTAACCACTTCGCACAGGCGCTGTGAGGGGAAAAATGAGTTGTTTGACTCAAATCGGGTCAGAAACAGGCTTAAATCATATAGTGTACAGCCCAGTGTTAGCAGTTTAATAAGCAAAACTGAATATTGTAAAACTAACCAGACGTAGCGGCGTAGCAGGTATTGGTTCAACAGGCTGCAGGTTATGACTTAAAGTTATACAGTACAGTCATACAGTACACATCAGGATAAGATTCTTTATAATATATAAGGATACTGTTTTAAAAGAGTCATTGATGTTAAAAGAAAAGCCTAAGTAAAAATTTTTGACTTTCAGGAGTTCACTTTAAGCTTGACTTAGTGGGTGAATGATCTGGGGGGATGGGGGTAGGTCACCCAAGGCTCCTTTGAACACGCCCCTGGTAAACATTTCAGTGCTTTTTTCCGTTCTGTTGCTGTTAGAAGTTCAGGTTTTATCAACGCTGTCATTTCTCCACAACTCATTAATTTACAAAATAAAACAGTAAAACATTTCTGCATAAAAATCAACTTCCTCTACCACCAGCCTGGAGACTCTTCTTTGGAGTGGCATTGTTAGTAGTTCTTTATAAAACATACAGATACATGTCGGGGAGTGAAGTAAAATAAAACAGGAAAACCTAGATTCATTTTTTTAAATGGCAAATCTAAACCTCGTGGGGGTCACATGTGCATACTGGCCCTGAGCAGTTTAAAAACAGCTACTAACACATGGGCAGGAAAACAAAATAATTCTTTTTTTAAAAAGAGGCGTTTTTGTTGGCATTCAGCAAGCAGCAGGTTGTTGTTTGCAAGGCACAAGCTTTAAAACTACAGATGTTAAAAACTAAATTTAGTGGACTTGATTCAAACATCATTTACAAGGCACAAATTAGTTTATTTACACGTCACCTCGAGAGAAATGCTGTTAACAGAGTTGTTGGTGCTGTTGCTGCTGGCGATGCTGTGGTAGTTGCACTCTGTTACAAATCCACCTTTTTGTTAGTATTTGTTTGGGTTGTTTGTTGTTGTTGATGCTGTTTGGCGCATGCTCCTCCACTGAACACGTTTCTTTGTTTGGGTCTTTGGCTTCTAGATGCAAACAGGCCACTAAGCAGGTCGGTGCCATCACCGCTGTGCAGGTGGGGTTTTGTTCTAGTGGCTGTGAGTCGTTGTTAGTACTGGTTTCCCTCTTTGTTGTTGTTGTTTTTCAGCAAAGTTTGTTAATGGTTTCCTTTTGGCGGTTATCCTTTTTAAAAACAGCTCTAGAGCGTGTGAGCAAGTTACAGGACTTTTTGAGTTTTTTTTTGTTCAGGAAGTCAGTGAAAGCAGCATAGAAAGTCTACTGTGAACCTGAAACAGGCCAAAGAGGACAGAAGGTGTCAGTTTGGTCAAAGCAGAGCGAATACACAATTTTTTTTTCTAAAGATTAGTGACTACAAGTTTCAAGACTGTTGATTCCACACATGCATTAATCCTCATTAAAAAGTACACCCAACATTTTGGGAAACCCTTGTTTGCAGTCTTAAGGCCCCTAAACACTGTGTGACTCTGGGTTGTACCAGACAAACCAATCTAAATACAACAATAAAAGACAGTCAGAGAGATTGTAGACACAAACACTACTGGTCAAAAGTTTTTGAACCGATTTTTCTAGCTTCATTTCCTTCCATTGCTGCAGAATAACTTGGAAGTTGTTAACTTGATCCCTGAAATTTGTATATCTCTGAAATTGACATAATTTTGTTGTTTCCTTCTTTGGGTATTCTGCAGCAATTAAAGTTGATGTAAAAACTAATTTCTAAACACCTTGGTAGGCCTGTTAATATGCCGTCAGAAACTTTATTTGTTCTATATTACATATGTATTGTATTTCAATACAAACTAGAAAAATGGGGGTGTTATGGAACTTTTGACCTGTAGTGTAGATGTCTGACACAACTCAAAATTAATAATAATCCAGATTTTATGTTAACGTTTGCATCGAACCTGTGAAATCACTGTGTTTCTACAGTGGATAAGGGCCTTGAACCAGAGTCACATGAAATGATGGATACCAGTGCAGGATGTCAGGTATGACAAATGAAAAAGAGAGTAGGAACACTTTAGAGTGACTGAAATGCAGCACACTGTTATTCCATGATTAGCCTAGCTTAGCTTAAAGACTGGAAACAAAGAGTCCAGTGCTAAGCTAGGCTAAACATGTCCTGGACTCAGTCCATAATCTCATTTGACTCAGTGGGAGACAGAAATCAAATTTATTTCACAAAATGTCATAGCGCTCCTTTTTAGAAAGTTTAATCCCAAACTGAAGAACCCACCAGCTGATCGTTTGCACGTTTAGCAGTCACAGGATGTTATTTTATACCCTGACAGCAGGTTACTGCATCCTGTGCAGTTCATTGTACGTACCTCCGTATCCTTGCCCGTTGTAAGGAATACCGACACACTGAGAGGAGTCACAGTATCCAGGAGGTCCGGGGGGTCCGCGGACTCCGGCGTATCCTGGACGTCCGGGGGGACCACGAGGTCCGGCAGAGCCTGAAGGGCCGGGAGGTCCTGTCCTGCTTTCTCCTGGTGGACCTGTTGGGAAAAAAATAAAACTCGTTTAGACCAGTAACCAATCGCAAGGAAGTACCAGAGGGAATAAATCAGATTTATACTGTTCAATCTGATCAATCACAGTTTCTCAGTGCTGATTAGAAAGTTGTTGCTGATACGACAGCTGTTAAACTTTTCTTTCATACATTCTCAGTTAAATTCACTGTTTTTTTGTTGAACAGGGACTTAAATAATATATTTGATAGCTTTTAATTTTCCTTAAAATTGGGTTCCATCTTGTGCTAAAGGTTTTGAGCAGTATATAATCAGATTGCAATCTTAGCTAAAAGCCAACTTAACACTCACAGTAATTTGTGTGTGTTTTTTAAATCTTATTAGCGTAACATGTGGTTATTAGCACTGAACGACCATGACCCAACATTGATTAACATGAATTAATTTAAATTTTGGACTGAACTGAGTAAGCTGTTGAAGCAAAAAGGCCAAACATTCGCAACCTTCAGCTTCTGAATCTTAGATGATAATAAAGTAGAAATATTTGGATTTTGGGAGGTTGGTTGGACAAAAAAGGACATGTGATGTCATTAAATTTAGGTGTATAGACATAACTAGCAGATTAAATCAATGACAATAAGTTAGTTGTTGCCCTGTTTATTACAGTACCAACTTGTAATGGGACCTGAAGTAGAGATGAAGTTAGGAGACATTTATCTACATTTTCCAAAAACGTCCATCTATCAGGAGTAACTTAAATTTGACAGATGATGGAAACGCTGCAGAACAAAGACATTTTTATACTGTGAAACTGAGTCAAACTGAATCTCCTCCATGGGTTTGTATGTATGATCATTCCAACATCAAAAAAATAGTTCATAACTATTTCTGATTAATTTAAAGTGAATTATGTTAAGTTTTATTATAATCTTGTAAAGCAAAGGAAAAGAAACCCCAGGCTGCGTTTCGTGGTCTCTGAAGCAAACCAGATAATTGTGCCTCATTGTGCTCAAACACCAGCTGGAAACATAATCTATTTTTTGTTTTTTATAAATCTCAAGATTTGGAACATTTGGAACATAGAAATAAAACTGTGAGAGAGGGAAAAAAAGGAGAAAGGCAGAATCTGCTGATCCTTTTTCCTTCCTCTGCGTTATGTCTAGACACGGACAAAGCCGGCTTGGAAAGTTTCCCTGCCGGTCTGTCTCCTCCTCGCCGTCCTCCTCAGCATGTGTTGTGAATGAACCTCCTCCTCTTCCAGGACCGTTCCCCTCGCAGCTCCCACAGCTTCCACAACTTGACCTTGTTTGCTTCAGGAAACCTTTTTTTTTCTCTTCTTCGCTCTAGTCGGGTGCTGGATTACAGCCGGGCCGGATTGGATGTGTGATTAGCTGGAGCTGCTCTGAGGCTCCAGGCGGGATGACATCATGATTTTGTGGTTGTTGTTTGAGCTGATTTTTGAAGGACGAGCTGCAGCTTCACAGTTCTGTGGTGAAGCGACATCCTGAAAGTGTTTGGCTGAGGATGGTGCTTCAAATTCCAACATTGCAGGATTTTAACCTTAAAGTTCCAGCAACACGCCTCCACCTGCTTCCAGTTAAAGGTGCTTAAGATGGCAAGCGGCGGTTAATGATGGTTAAATATTTTTGCCACCATGGCTTGTCACGTCACCATACCAACCACAGCGAGAAACAGATGTAGGAGCTAATTTTACAGGTGTGAGGTCCCTGAATCATTCACCTCTTCACCAGCAGTGAGCAAACAAAATGATTAGCTTTGAGCCAATATTAAATGTTTAGATCAAAGGCGCCACTATATTAAAAATATTCCTACCATTTCCTTTTAAACTAAAACCCACACTTTGCTAGTAGTAGAGCCAAAACAATGAGGATATGCTGCTTTCCTCTATTTTATATCATTTTAAACTAGGGCTGGACGATACGGCCAAAAATGTTATTGCGATAAAAATGTACATATCTTTCGATATCGATAATTATCACGATAAGCATCAAATCGTTATTTCTTTTGAGTTTAAAGGCTGATTTTTGCTCCTTGGTGAAAGTTGAAGAAACCTGATGGTTGATTGTGGTTTAAACTTTTCTTTATGGTCAGAACATGACAAACATTTGATGCCAAACAGCCTTCACACATCTGAGGGAGAACATTCAAAACAAGTATGATAAAATGTTTTTCAACAAATATGCACGAGTAAAATTAAGTAAAAGCTTTTTTTCTGTCCTTTTTCCTCAACAAAATAAACATCTTAATAAAAAATTCAGTCCTAATTCGTGTGATTGAAGTGAATCAAATCGAACATTAATTGAATATTTGTTATATTGTTATTGAAAAAAATAATATTGCGATAATTGTTATTGTTTTATTGTCCTACCCTAATTTAAACTGAATATTTTTTATTACAGCAAACCTGAGTTTTAAAAGGATATAGTTAAGGGTTAAATTACCAACCAGTAACATATGGAAAGTATCGTAGTTAAAATGAGCTCCACATCGCCCAGCTGTAACTATAATAGGACATAAATGGTATCGCCACTCTAGTGCCTGATGCCTACCTTTACTTTTGATAGTTTGAGTACTTTTTGTCACCAGTACTTTTGTACCTTGACTTAAGATTTTGAAACCAGGACAGTGTGATGTTGCTATTTTTATTGAAGTAAAAGATCTGATCTTCTTCCACCAGTTTTTTCTGACACAATGAGTACCGTAAAACTTCATTAAAAGCAGAGTTCCTGATGAGGCTACACATTTTGACAAATAAACACAGGTCTTAATTAGAAGCCTGGTCTGACTTTTGTAGAAGTTCTTTGGACGTATAAAACCTCTTGAAGCTCGCCTGGTCACCTCGAGCTCCTTCTAAGCAGCTTAGGTTGCACATGTCAATACGGACATGCTTTACAAAATTAGATCTTCTTTACAATTCAGTCGTTCAGATTTCCAAGTATGGTAAACAAAAGAGACGGAAAAAGTAATATTTACACTGTTTGAAATAAACAATTTTGAGAGTTTTGTGCGAAAGGAATTAAAGGCCTGTCAGAGTGAGTTCAGTGATTGAAGATTTACAATTGATATTAGTTGTAGCGGTGAGGGTACAGTTGGTGGATAGCAGCAGCTGGTAGTGTTGGTATTGAGTCACAGTGGGGGATTGAACCCGGTTCTCTGACACCAAAGGCATGTGTCTTATCCAATGCGCCATCACCACCCCGCTGTCTACCCAGCTCACATTGCAGCCACCACTCATCTGAAAGCTCCTTGAGGGCTGACTTTCAGATTGTGTGGTTGCTGAACGGTCTGGACTGACCTGCGGTTTAGCCCGTTAGCTGACTACAGATACCCTGGACTCTCATTGGACATTTCTGAGGCACAACTTTAGTTTTTTGATTTAAACGTTGGCGACGTACCAGGGGGCCCTCGCGGCCCTTTCTGCCCGACTCCTGACACTCCTCGGTCGCCTTTCTCTCCTGCAGGACCTGAAGGAAACACAAGGTCAGGTTAATGTAAACAGCTGGAGGTTCACAATAATACGGGTCTTTCACTGATGTAAAAAATGCAGAATTAAACTATTAAAACGCATTAATTGGTAATGTCCAAACCAGTCCTTTTTGTCTAAGACTGTTTCCTATCGTCTTTTAAAACCAGTTTGAGCTGGTTGAACGTTCATCATCAGCTGTTTGTACAAAGATTTCTGTCTTTGGTAAAAGGTGAGTGCATTAGGACAGCGACGTGTTCCCATTGGTCCGGCTGTGGGGCTTAGAAAAAGTGACGGTGAGGGAGTTGTTTCTGCTTTTCTTGAGGACGTTTTTTATAGGCAGAATGTTTTGGGTAAATTTAAATAAATATAAAGTCAAGATGTTTAATATTTTCCTGCTTGTGGGGGATTTTTTCCCCTTCATTCTGTCTTCTTCGGCAGTGAAACACAGGATGAGTTGGACCGTGGTCGTGTGACTGATTGGGCTTGAAAACCCTCTGATTGCTTTCTCTGTGTGTTAAGGATCATTGTCTCTGACTCATACTAACACTGCTCACTTAGCAGGGATGTAAACACCTTTAAATTAAAGCTGAAGGCACTTTAGCCTCACAGTCGTCGTTTCATGTCCCATTCAAAGCGCCAAAGAAGCCAAAACAATAATAAAGATCACGTCAGTGTCCGGATACTGTCTCTCTGCGCAGGTGTTGATCTCTTTCTGCACAAACTCCAGCATGTTTACTGCAGCTGGCAAGAATCACTTAGTTTTTAGTCCTCGTCCTGTAAACACAAGGGATTGTTTTTTTTGTGGAGTAAGCGATATAAAGTATCAGGAGGAGGAAGACAACCATCAGCTTCTCTTCACCATCAAACTGCTGCATAAGAGCTCTGAACTTTGAATAAGCCTCCTCTTCTAGTATGACAAACTGTGCTACATGCAGCTTTACCCTCGGCCGTCATTGTTTTCTCAGATATGTGATTTGCTTTTATACCTTTGTGTATAAAGAGACAGAGGAACGGCAGTGTATTAATCAATCGAGTGAAAATCAGAGGTGTTTCCTGATAAAGCCGGGCCTCGTTAGCATCTCGTGATGGTTTTGTGCTTTTTAAATAAACCTGCTGCCGTGTAAATAATCGCTGTGCTCCCACCCGACAAATCATCCCATGTCAGGTTTATTTCTTTAACAGCTCATCACGTGTTTCCTCGACAGTGCCGTACCTCTCTCTCCCTGCTGGCCGGGTTGACCTGGACTTCCTGGGAAACCGTTCCTTCCGGTTGGGCCCGGCTCTCCGCGGGGTCCCTGCCTGCCTGGGGATCCGGGAGGCCCTGGAGGGCCGGGGCTGTTGCTGCGGTACATGCCGTTGGGGATCTGGTTCAGTAACGTGTTGACGCGAGTCATTTGTGCTGCAGCAGCGAAGGAGGAGGAGGAGGAGAAAGGAGAACATAACGGTAAGTGGCAGAGTTACTGCGTCGTGAAAGAGAAGAGCGTGTTTGGAGTCTGCCCACTTTACAGTGCCAGAAACATTTCAAACGCAGTTCAAGGGAAAAATGTTCTACTTACCGTTTACTAGCTGCTCGCAAACCTGTCTGGCGATGGTTCGCATCATGTTCTGAGGAGCAAAGTCACCCTGGGTACAAAGAGGGAAGATTTAGTACGAACGAAAGAGTTTATACCAAACTCCGACAAAATATTGCCTGATTTTTGTTAAAAAGAGTTTCCTTTACTTGTAACATGTTAAGTTTATTGGCTCAAAAACAAGCTTCCCTTTATCATGCTCTGTCCTGATGTCTGTTACTTCTGTGTTTCGCTCTCTGCATTGATTGATTCGCTCTTACTGTATATTGTAAATCTGGAGCGTCTTCCCTTGTCTAGTTGCAAAAAAAAAACTACAGGTGTGTTTTTTCCCTTTCAAAAAAACCTGCAAACGGATTCCTCCTTTCTTACGATTTGATGTTTTTGGCCTTGTAGGACCGTTAGCATTGTACTGTGACATCAGTAATCCTCCACCAGAACAATGCCGTCCCAACAAGTAGTTTAGCTTACAATAGATTAAAACAGCTAAATACATACTTTCTTGCCACTTTGGGCCAGAAGGTATTTATATCCTGAATGATTTGTTTTCTTGCCGCAGGTCCTCACTTCAGATTAAATCTCGTAATGTATGACGTTCCTGAGCTTCTAAGACGTTTAAAAGAATCTAAAATGTACTCACTCTCTCGCCCTTGTCTCCCTTTTGACCGACAGCACCCTAAAAACAGAACATCAGATCCGTTTAATGTCAGAAAAAAAACATTTGATGTCACACAAAGACAGTGAGGACACTCACAGGAGAGCCAGAGTCTCCGGGGTTTCCTGGTTTTCCTGCAGCGCCTTGTATTCCAGGAGATCCTGGAGGTCCCTGCAAGGAAACAGGAAACCAGTGGGTCAGAAGACCAAGCCAGAAAACAACAGTTTGGATATAATTATCACATTCAATAAAAAAAAATCCCCAAATGAATCACAAACAAAGGATAAAGCAACATCAAAGCCCTTTACAGATCATGAAAATCATCCGTCTTGTTAAAATCGAGAATCCGAAAACCTGAGTTCAGCTTGTTAAATCTGGGTGGAGAAAATAAACAAATCACGTTTCTCCTCTCTGAAACTGTTCGTCATTGAGCAAGGCACTTTACGTGCCTTACAGACCGGCCAACAGCGCAGGAAGCGGCTCCCAACAAACCATTAAAAACTCTTACCATGGGCCCTGCGGGGCCTCTGGGTCCAGTGGGTCCTTCTTTTCCTGGAGGGCCCTGGAAATACGAGATCAAGAGTGAAAAACGGTGCAGATACTGTTCATGTTCAAAGAATCCAGAGAGCACGGCTGCCGTTAAAACCAGCCTGTCCGTACTCACCCTAACTCCAGCTGGTCCGATCGGGCCGGCAGCACCAGGAGTTCCAGGTGAACCCTGCAAACATACAAGAAAACAACTCAAAGATCACCTTTGCTCCGACCGAACAAACCGGTTTGTTTCAGCGCCGCATTTCTGCCCGTCGACAGTAAATCTCCTTTTTGCGCTCATTTGCTCAGAAACCCTGCTCACTATTTTTACTGCCAATCCTCTCTGGTCTTTGATGCCTTTGCATAAGATTTACAGGGGACGTAATATATTCCAGATCTGTTTTATTGGCCATTATAAACCAGGACCCGCTTGGTCTGCAAGTCATTAAATGCATGTTGCTATAGCATCTGCTCCAGCATGGTCACCTGCAGCACTGCCCGCTCCATCAGCACCATTCACGTGGAGATCCAGTGGGAGGGTTTGTTTGAATAAAGAGCTGATTAATCAGTCTTAACCATGACTCCACAGCCTCAGGGCTGAGAGCTCACAGGTTTGATCCTTGTGAACAAACTCTTTGTCCCTAAACGTCCCTCTGAATCAGCACGAAGATCAAATTCTTCCAGTCTGTTAACCGAGCTTTTGGACAAACTGGTGAAAACTCAATAGGTGGCACCAAAACCTTTTATTTCTCAAATTAAGGCTGCAAAATCATGAAGCCTGGCCTTCTCTCCCTCAGTCATCATTCCACTGAAAGCTGCCTAATAGTTTTTCCGTCGTTCATACTATTTAACTAACTAACATACCTGAGGATGTTTCATCCTGCCCGACTGCACAAAGACATCAAACCAAAATAACTGTTACCCAAACACAGATTCTGCCTGTGTGACATGCAGAAAGCTGAGTTATTTCCCACAGACAGCGAGCTGCTGCGTTGTGTCACCAAAACTAAACATGACCTCCTCCAGCACCAGGTAAAGACGGGGTCTTGAAGTTGTCATGCCTTGATCTGCACAGTAAAAGCAGAAGTGGAAACAGCAAAACAAAGTGCAAGCACTTAAGTGCACCCCTCTCTCAGGCTTTCCCCACTATAATTTTCCACCAGGCTGTGCAGTTACACCTAAAACTGATCCTTGACCCCAGATAGGGTTGATCTCCCTGGAGCCAAGTCCGACGCCTTATATATTCCATCAAAGAGTTATTATTTCCTCTGATGTTGGAGAACGCGCTCTTTATTTCAGACAAAGCTGCACAGTGTCTGGGGAAACCCTTAATTTGTATTTTTTTTGTCACATTTGACTAGACTGTGTTCTGGCAGTGATGGCTCACTAACCTGCACTCTGAACATCTGCTTTTAAGAAACCTCCAACCTGCTGGATGTTAAACAGTCTTCTACACCCATCCAAGAATGAAAAGCTAAAAGGGGGGTTCTTTTAAAATCCACAAAGGTTGAAATTAAGGAAGTCAAACAAACATGACTCCACAGGTCAGAGGAGTTCGGGGG